>VNJY01007694.1:0-17605 GCA_008042715.1 Drosophila bocki
CCTTTAAATTTATGTTTTTAACCTATGATGCTTAAAATTTTTTTAATTATTACCAAAAAAAAAATTTAAAATTCAATTTACAGCGCAAGAACCTTGCCACCGCAAAACATATTATTTTTCCTAATTTTCTAATATTTTTTCAGTTAAAAAAACCAGCGAAATTATATAAAAATAAATATCTCATTGTGAGACCATACTGTCAATGAGCTGGCTAATACATTTTTCAATTACAATTTTCTTCATTAAACCCGTATTTTGTTATCGAGTATCTAGTATATAATATGTAGATCTATCGATTATTGCTCCAATGAAGTAGCTAATGCATTATTCTAATGCATTAGAGCGCCATATAGTCGTCTTGCTCGCACTTGTGTAAAACGCTATAGCGCTGTCAAATCTTTAATGAAGTCTCTAATTAATGCGGCTGTGTCATATCAGCATTAGTTAAGGTTTCTAATAAATTTGTGCAACACATTTCTTTCCTTTCGGGGTTTGTTGTTCGGTTCGCCTTGCCGCCAATCCTCTGTCGTCGCTTGTAACATTTTTATTTGATAACATATTGCATTTGGCCCTTTCTCGAAATCTTTTTCCCTTGCCGGTTCCGTTTCGTTTTGGGTTTCATCCTGCCCCGCCGTTGTTTTCCCGGCCATTTGGGTGGGTTTCCTCTCTAAAATATTGGCTGGCAACGCGACCCAGCGTCTGGCGAGGGTCTCAACTGGAGCACAGTGGCCAAGTGATTTATGGCGTCTGTGCTGGTCATTCAACTGCATTTGATTTAGGTTGTAAATTGTAGTACTGCTTCCTGTTTATGCTCTATACCCCCTCACATCTTGAGCTGTTTTTCGCTAATGAATTTATTGCACTTTTTGTGGTTTCGTAAAAAGTCCAATGTGAAAAAAAATAATTTAAGATTATAAATAATAATAGCACAGCTCGGTTTCATTTCCTGAATTTTTTATTTAGGCCCTGCAGCAACTAGGATATTGTAACAATAAATCTCTCATTTTTTAAAAAGTCACTCCGCCATCATTAAGGAAGTTCCATCGCTCTTTTTTTTTCCTCGACTTCGGTCATTTTTTCCACTCATTTTTTCTGCGGTCATCACTGGCTTAGCGGGATGGAAGGTACGAGTCATCTGTGACAGGCGAATATTATCCCTCTTTGGTAGGAGAACGAAAGTGATAAACGATGGAGAGGCTGGGAAAGAGTGAAAGAAATGCCAAAGAGCCTGACACTTGGACGTGAGCGCACAAATAACACTTAACACAATAACAAACAAACTTTTCGACTAATGACAGTCCAAGTAGCAAACAATTTATCGGATGCCAGGAAGGAGCAGCCAACTCTCGCACACACTTTCGCACCGAGAGTTCCTTTTGCCAAGTCATTAATCTTGTTTCGCTCTGGTCGGGCGACGGGCGGCGGGCGGGGCGGGAAATCAGCGGGAGTTCCAATAGCGATTCCCAGCCATGTCGTCGTTATCCTTTCAAGCGTGAACACATGCGATTACGTCTTGGTGGCCCTGTGTCCTTGTTGTTGGTGTCTGTGTGTGTATGTTGCCAGTTTCCGCATTTTCCTGCGCCAGGCGGCTGCCATGATTAAGTGCCATTTTGAAAAGTACTAAAATCCTGTTGGTCATGGCCCTGGACCTCGCTAGCACGCCACCCGCCACAGAGCTCTTCCCCCGCGAAGCTGGCAATGTCAAAGTGTCAATGATATATGTTATACGCTCCGATAAGACGCCCTCTCCCCGGGCAAGTGGTGGGCGGAAGGACGAAGGGCGAAGGATGAATGGTACGGAGCAGGAGCGCTGGGGTGGAAACCCCGTGTGTTTGGCGCCCAACAAAATATTGCACGTGAACAAAAGCCCGGCTGGTGAAATCAGTGCACGTTCACGCAATAACATAATAGTTGGCCATATATTTAGCTGATTTCCCACCAAACACCCGCTGCTTCCTGTGGCACTCGTATTTTTCTCGAAATTTCCCCAGCTTTTTTCCTTGGTCTTTTCCTACATCATAAAAATGGTAGACATTTACAGGTTACCAGGCACAGTTTACTTTATTTATAATTGTAATTAAGATTAAATGAAGTTAATTAACTTGTATTTAGGTTGTAAAAGAGACTTTAAGTCGATATGATAATATCTTGGCAATTCCTGCTGTTAGTTTTGATGAAAACCTTATATTTTTTTGAATTAGGAGATCATATCTATTTCCGAATATATTGGTTCTCAGTGAGAACTTCTTAAATTATCCATAAAGTATCAATATATCGATCTTTTTTTGCCTTATGTAAAAAACCTAATGCTCAAATGGAACTCGGGTATTCCGAACGGTCATCTCTGGTCTGGAATGTAGATCCCAGACATCCCTCAATCTTCCCTCTGCGCTGGGTTTTTGGCAGTTGTAAAATATTTCGCCTCAGCGAAATCTCTCAAGTAGGTGCGAAATCGATCGTAAACAGCCCCCTCCCGAGCGGTTCCCACAATTCCAAGTACTTTCGTTATGATCGAGAGATCGCGGGCCAACAAGACTGATGATCGCCTGGTGGACGTGGAGCACTCGGCGGCCAAAAAAAGAGCACGGCGCAAGTGCGAGAGAAACGTAACCGGAAAAAATCAAAGGCAAAACAATGATCAAAGCTGTCATTACAGATCGAGGGGCGGTCTTTGATCTTGCGCCGCAATGCGGTTCGCTCGAGGGGAATGGGCTGCGTGTCCAGATTATGTTTTGTTTTTTATTTGATTTTCACTTTGTTCTATCAATCAGCGCCTACTACTCTGCGACCAAGCGGCGAAATGGAGAAGGGTACGGATCGGTTCCGTTCCGTTGCGTTTGGTTGGGGTTATAAAATGATCTTGAGAGCATCGCTGTGTGCGTGTGTTTTCCCTGCTTTTCACGTAATAAAAACACATTAGCAACAACAAGCAACACGTTAATTTCGTTTAAAAATAAAATAGACGAAATAATTGCCGCTCCTGGGGCTCCTGCCCCTCGCTCCAAGTTGGAAAATCGCATTTGATGGATGACTATGGAGGAAGTCGTCGCTTCACGCGTCTGTTGAGCGCTGGGCGTTGAGCAAGTTGTCGATGCTGGGATTTTGTGGATTTCGAGAGTCAGCTGGGGTGTGTAATTTTCAAGGGATTTGGAATTGTATGTACATTAAAGCATTTTGTGGATTTCCTGGAATTTATGCGGAATTTATCTTTCTTTCGAGCGATTGTTGTTTTTTTTTTGGATTGTTGGATTGTGATTTATCTTTGATTTTGGCATTTTGCCGCCGTCGGCAACTTGTTAAAGATGTAAATAGATTTTGATTTACAGGAATGAAGGATGGGAATAACTAATAATTGAGTAAACTAATATAAAACAACCAGAAAGGCAGCTTAAGTAATGATCAAGGAATTATTTATTTAATTAAAGTACACTTTAGACTACTTAAAGACCCCTTGTGACAACTCAACCACAATCATTTACATCCATATCTAAATTCCTTATAAAATCTTTAAAACTTGACAAATGTTAGGTTTTAGAAAGCCATTAGTGCATCAGTTTGTCAATTAGTTTGAAAAGATTTACAAGCTACGGAAAGCATTTCAGTAATTTCTATTTGTGTTCATTAGGAAATCCAGCATTAATCCCACAAAAATGTCAACAGACAAAGCGGCGAACGAAAACAGCTGCAAATCTTTCTCGTAAATTTGTAACCAATTTCCAAAGCCGCGAAAACGTTTTTCAGGGCCTTAACAAATAAATTTATGGCATTGAGGACAGGAACCCCTTTCAAACGCACTCGGGCTACAAAATTAGAAGCAGATACCCAAGACGCACAGAAGTTTTTCTAATAAAAATCACGTAAACTGTCGCCTTAATTTCAAAAGAATCGAAACGATTCAACCAAGGCCCCAACATCACTCCAAATAATTTCAATTTAGGCACGATTCTCTGCCCCTGAACCATAAATAATGGAAGTAGAGGCAGAAGACTCAACCACAACTGGCGGGCTGGCACTCTCTATTCTGAGAACCCCTTCGCGGAGCGAGAGAAAGGGCTATCAATTTATTTTTGATGGCAGGCCCAACATAAATCCCCTCCACGGAAACCACAAAGAAATCACACAATAGAAATTTATGTAATGCCTTCGCAGAAGCGCTCTTACACCGGTTAGGGGAATCTTGATTTACTTCATCTTGATCTGGATTCCCGGGCTACCGTGGCGCAGAACAGACTTTCCTCGCCCATCCTATCGTGAGTGTAACCAATTGTGAGTGCTTCTGTTGTTAACACGGTTAATAAATCAGAATTGTCCAAACAAAGGTGTCGAGGTGGAGATACTTCGATGCTGTTTGCTAGAAGTCCGTGACCCGTCCCTTGCGCTCCCAGTCGCCATAGCGCGTGGGTTCAGGTCCCGCAGGTCCTCCGATTTCCCCGGTATGTGGGTTAACGCCGTTGGGCCAGGGCACGAGGGGCTCCTGCGTGTGAGCCGGATGCGGTGAACCTTCGGGCATGGGAGTTAGAGGTGCATTCGATCGCAACTTTTCCCGGAACTTTAAGTAACGTTCGCTGAGTCCCTCCTCGGGCTTCGGCAACTCCTCGACCGTGTGGACATGTGTCTCTGGATTGGATAATGTGCCGTGACAACGACAACTCATGTAGCATCCGCACTGGGAGACAAATGATCGACACAGTCGTAACATTTTCCGATTTACTTGTAACTCTTGAATATTCTGTAAACTTTAAGTTCTCAGAATACAATAATTCGAAGTATGGGAGGTTTTTATCATGGATAAGTTGATATGCTAGATTACTTAATTTAGTCCCAAGGTCCACATTAATTTCCTGTATTCATAATATAAAATTGAAATTAATTTAATATTTTAATATAGGCATCATTAAGAATTTTTAAACAGTCATTCGTTTACCAAAAACGTTGATCTAATTGGGTAAATCGATTTAGCGAGATCTTTTCCCAAAGGGTTAAATAAGAGCAACCGTCTTGAAGGTTGTCTTTCACAAGACATTAGATTTACTTCAGTCGTCTGTCCAAACATAGCTTGACATGACTCCGGCTGACAGGCAAGATCAAATGTCAGTCTCTGGGAGGAGCCCCAGAGTCTCGGAGACTGTGGGTCTTAGCTCGAAGCCACAGCCAAGCGGAGGCTGAGTGACAAGGCTGACGGAGTCTAATGACTTTCAAGCAGCTGCTGTTGAGCTGCAATGGAGATAAACTTCCGGAAACGAGTAGCTGTCTAAGGCAGTTAGCTGGTCAGGCTGTCAAGCGAGTGCACTTGGAAAAAAGCTTTGTTATTTTAATAAATTAAAAAAAAAAATATTAGATGAGAGGGTGAACCTGTATAAGAAAGAAAACGCGGCTAAAATTTGATATTAAAATTAAATTAGGTAAAGATTATACAGATGATTACTTTTTCAATTGGTAATGAGATGAAGAGGAGGCTATAACTTGAATTGACTTTTAAGAAATTACATTTTAAGTTTTTCTCAAAAATTCTTTATTAAAAACCAGTTTTAACCAAGTTTTTCCTAGTGTGCGACACGAGCTTTCCAACTCATTCCCGTTCATTAATTATTAAAAGTGGGCAGGCAGACAGCACCGGCAGCATCAACATCAGCATCAGCATCTGCATCAGCATCTGCATCTGGATCCGCATCAGTCAGAGCCGTCAGATTGCCTGCTTGATCTGGAAGGCTTCATCTGGGAGCGCGGCACATGCTCCGATCGCGTCGAGCTCGACATGAGTTGGATTCGCGCCTCAGACACCTCCAGCTGAGCGGCGCAACTTCAAAGCCCCTTAAATATGGCTTGTGCAGGGAATCGTCATCCGCGGCAGCGTCAGCAGCATTCTTCAGATCCCCAGATCTGTCGCCTGTCACTTGCATAACGTTCTCTGCAAATTTGTTCTGCAATCCAAACATCCCACTCTCGGAAATCGGGGCCGGCAAAAGAAAGAAACATTAAAAGTTGCCGGCGCGCTGCTGTCAGTAGATTTGCCTTGGTTCGCTTTGGCTCTGGCTTGCTTCGCGACTTTCTTCCCGCCCGGTCTAAGGGGGGATCCCCTCAACTCAGCTGGCACTGCGGGCTGTCTCCGCGGTCGAATTGAAATTGCTGCCTCAACGTTCCACGTCGGCATGACAATAATCTCGCAAATCTGTTTAAATTAAGCGAGACAAATGTTTCCTCTTGCCCGACGGACCGAGTATGTGGCCAAGACGACAGCCAGACAATCGGACCAGCTTAGGCTCCCCTCCTTGGACTTCGTGTGTTATTGTCCTTGTCTTTTTCTGGACTTAACTCAGTTGGCCTGGGCAAGTTTTGGTTTATTGTACAACGGGAGCAGAGCAATCAAGTAAGTGGCCCATCGGTTCAATAACTATGTTGTGGTAGAGAATAGTACTAATTATATTTACAATAACACTTTATTTTAATTAAGTTAAAAATATAGTATTGATTTTACAAATATTAAAACTTTTAATAATAAATTTTAAGACAAAACACCTTATTTAAACCGCGTCAGCTATCACACGAAGCAAATCTTCATAACTCAGCAAACGAAAATCGTAATTGATTTCTTTTTCCATTGTAAACCATGAAAGCAAAATTCACAATAATTAAATCGTATAAAAAATACGCTCACTAAAATACGAAAGATATCGAGATGTGTTCGCTGGTAGCCCAGAGCTGTCTTTGATCAGCCGTCAAGTGGTTTGATCGATTTCCACAATAATAAAAATCCACCGACAAGTTGTCTATAATCAAAAAATCCCTCTGGGAATGTGTTGCCGCTGTTTTTGCGGTAGGCATCCATCAATCACAATGAAAAGTTTTTCTCGCACTGACTGATCTGGCCTGCCAGATCTGGCTGCGCCCACCCATAAATTTGTTTGATCCTGCCTCGCCGGATTTTACGGAAGAATCGAACATTTTCACACAGTAATAAAAATCTCAAACATGTTTGTAAAGTTGTTAGCCCGTAGCCCGGCAGCCCTGCCATATACCCGATCTCCCGATTGTAGGCGGGAGCAGAACATATAAATTAACATTTTGACTGCCAACTGGCGCGGCGAATGATCAAAGACCCACTGTGCCGTCATCGTTGCGTTGATCATCGTCATCGTTCGACGGAGCAGGAGCAGCAGCAGCAGCAGCAGCAGCAGTGCGAACATCATTCCACGTTTACGATCCATCAACACGAGCCATCAAATTGTATACAAACAAACGCAGCAAAGATCAAAAGCCACGTTACCTCCACACGGAATCTGTGCCGATGGCTGCTGCTGCTGCCTCGTTTTGGTTTTCTGGCCTATCTGTCTTTCTGTGATTCCCTCAAATTCATTAAAAGAGTATGGTGGTTGTGGCCTCTGGAAGACGCTGCACTGAAGTCCCGGGATCTTCATTCTCATTCTCCCCGATGGCATATATAATTTTATCGTTTTCTCTCGGAAAATGCTCACCTAATTATGGGTCGACTATGATTCTCATTTGTCAAGTGCCTGGGAGAAAGAATAATATATTTTGTGAACATCATAATGATTTGGTTGGAGCTTGAATAGATAACCCCTGAAATATATATACAAGAATGGTGGACTACAAATATTTATTCAATTTTTTAAGCGAAACTTAGAGAAGTTGGAATTATTTTCAAATTTTCGGTTGAATGTAAAACAATTTAAACTTTTAATAAACAGTAAGCTATACATATTTACAAAATTCACTAAAATAAATATTTCTCTACCCAATTTAACAGTTAGTTTACTGTAGAATACCCTTTAGTAACCATCCCCCTTAACAAAATGTAAATCACGCTCCAAAAAGAAATACAAAGAACTCACAGTGAGTGTCATAACACCATTAGCCATATCAAATGTCACAGAATCGTCAGAAAGCTGTAAATTTATATGTTGCCATTTCCGGCACAGTGCAGACTTTTCAGATTTAATGCCTCGCTCACAGGCATGTCAAATTCAATTTTACCCTTATGAGCCGAGACAACGATGCCCAGCTATAGTCAGCTATAGCCACCACCAACTGGTCGCCCGGCACCGTGACACCGCTCTCTCTCTGGCCATGTCGGGCCGGGAGCGACCCCAATAAAGTGCAATTAGCCAGATTTATGATTATCCCCTGTTATGCACAAATAATTTTTAGGCAATTCCATATACCGGAGCGACCGGAGCACGTACGGCCAAGTCTTTGGAACGAGAATTTATAACACCAAACGTAAACAACAAAGAAGACAAATCGCTTTATTCACGGCCGCCGCAAAAACCACCCCTTGGCACACCTCCTCTTTTCCATTCCCCGGGGCTGTGAATTATAGAGGATATGTGTACGGGGATATGTATACCATATAGTCGGGTAAAATCAAATTGAAATCTGTTCGAAATTCGATACCACTATGTGGCTTTCCATCCATCCAATATCCAGACATGAGATTGACCCTGTTCTTGGGTTGGTGAAATTGCCTGAAAGGTCTTCACTGGCTTTAATATAACAAGGGCGTTGATGTATTTCAAAGAAATCAAATATATTTTGATCGATTAGAAAAGGTGTAGAGACTAAAAATAGTTTTGGTAAATAATATTTTAAAAACCCTAAGAAAGGCTATATTTAATTGAACCAATAATCAAGAGCAATAGAATAACTTAAGGGTTCTTAAATGTATTATAAATAAATAAAACTGATAGTTTACATTTAAAATATAACAATTTAGAATATAATATAAGAAAATCCATCTTTCAGTGATTGGATAGTCTTTTGAATCATTCAATTGTAAGCGAATCCGTCGGATACTTTATGATACATTATATAAAAAAATTTGTTTAATTTTCAAAGATACCGATAATATCCTTGTCATTCCTTCAGAACTAATTTTCCTATTTCCAATGTTTTCTTATAAGTATACCTCCGATTTTATATATTTTCCAACTTAAAAGGGTTTCTCTTCTCTTACCCCCAAAGGAAATGGCCACTTCTTATAACCATCAAGGACCCCACACAATCGTCGCCACGGTCGTTTGGTTTCCGGATGGTGATAAGTATTTTGGCTCAGTTGTTTTTGTTTGTACATGTTATTAATTTCGCGTAGAGAGGGCCTGAAGTTGCCCGCCCAACTGGAAAAGGCACCCCGAGAGCTGTCAATGCTAGTGGGGTGGATAGATGGATGGATGGATAAATGAAGGAATAAATGGATGGCAGAGGGGGAGACGTTGGTAACACTGCCAAAGGGGCAAATGTTGGCGGGCGTGTGCTGTCAGAATTGACAAATGTTGACAAATGGTTTGAAAATAATATTCCTGGAGGAAAAAGGAACACGCAGCGTTCTCCGCCCTCTCCACAAGTATTAATATTATTTGCCTTCATTAGTGGGCTTGTAACCCGAGGCGTCCACATCCGAGTTGACAGCCATTTGCACTTGTTCTGTGGGTCTGCGTTTTTTTTTTTTTTTTTTTTTTGCATAGGCCAAGCTCGTCGCTCTCTGTCGTCCTGTCAAATCAATCATTGTTCAGGTTATGCTTCTCCCCGGTTTTTGCACACTTGGATTTCTGCGCGTCTGTCCCCTTTTGTTATTGACATAAAGCCGGCCCATAATTTTTCATTGCATTGCACACGCATGACATTAATTTTGTTGACAGTTTTCTTTTATTTCTCACTGGCATTGTACTTATTCTTTTCCCTTCTGGCTGTCAGCACGCATTTACATGTGTCAGACGAGGTTTCCCAGGCGAGGTCGCTGGGACAGTTGAAAAATTTTTGACCAGAAGGGAATTTCATCCAAGTTGCGTGTGTATTTTGTGGTTTCACAAATTTTGCACTGTTTTTTTTAAGAGTTATGTGACCAGTATAAGCACAGTAATATTCGTGCAAATGTATGTAACGTGGGAAGGGAAAAGTGAGGGGATATAGGATATTTTCAATATATTTATAATTCAGAAAAAAAGGTTTATGCATTCAAAATGATATATAAAAACTATCACTCTTAATAATTTATCAAATGTTTGATATATTGTATATATAGCTATATTAAAATTATAGTATAAAGAGGATACTACACTAAAAATGACAGTACAAACTAAATTTAGGATCTTCTTTGGTACAGTTCGATATATCAAACAGAATATCGATGAATTGCTACGTACAATTAATAATCGTAATCTTTTAGATTTTACTGCATTCTCAGTGATATTTAAATTAAGGAAAACAATTTTTAAAGCCTTAAAGAATAATATAAAGACATAAACTTACAGGACACTAAAATTAAGGGTGTCCTAATAATCGTATTTCATAGCTGTGCCCCTCCAATAAAATGTTATTTTTGGGTTTTATATGCATTTATAAATATCCACCTGTATCAACTTGTTGCAGTTGCTCCGCATTAATTATGTTAACTTGGGACACATTTATTTCAAGATCGTTACAAGTGAGCTTGTCGAGTGGAAAAAACAACTCAAGTTCCATATCACACCGACCGACACCCATCTAGAAGCCAGTTTAAGCAGCTTCAAGAAAAAAATCTCACCGAAATGACGGCATCCGACAGGCGACATGCATAATTTACAAGATTAACGATTCGAAAATTGATTTCAATGCCACTAAAAATGTCGAAAATAATCTGAAATACATATGGAGCGCCCGCCTTAAGGTTATATTGCCCGGAGCAGATATTTATTGTCAAGGTGTGTGTGGAAATGGGACACCATTTAAGTCATTTAAATTTTATAGTGAGATAATTTTACGGCCTCTCAACAGCGGGTACTCAAGGGAATGTCTTATGGGGTTTCACCTTAATGACTCCACAACTAGTTTTAGTGGCGACTCATTTGACTTTCCCCCCATTTCGCTCTCAGTCTAATTTTTAACGACACCGTATTCCGTAATTGTCATATTCCGTCAGCTACTAGAATTGATTTCGGTTTCCACCACAACGAGGCACTCAAGCTTTTGTTTCCATTTTATGACAATTTTAGTGCAATTTTGTGGAAATAAAATGTATTCGTTATGACGGCCCCCCGAGACTAGAGATGGAATCCAGCAGAAAGCTGTTTCCCTCTATCTCGCCATGATTGCGCCTTCTGTGAGTGTGTGTCAAAGTTTATATTTTTATTTGTTTCGACAGTAAACTTGATGTGTTTATGACACATCTTGACAGTAAGTAGCTGCCGCAGCCTCCGCTGCCTGGCTACTGTCAGTCATTTGACCTTTTTTCCTCCTTTTTATTGGTCCCTCTCCACTGTACGTCTCCGGCTAAGCGCCCACTTATGCTGGGATCTCGAAGCGGCCACCTGAATGGACACACATATACGAGTATGACTTGTTTCCCACATGATTGATAGTTGGCTTGGCTGCTGCGATTCAATTGGATTGTGCAGTTAAGGCATCAATAGAAATGAAAAGAACAAAGGAGACTGGGAATCGGTTGATGCATTATAGAGGTATATCATCTTGAGGTGTTTTTACACAGTAAAACAAATTTTTAGTTTAAAGTTTGTATCTAAATGGTATGAGTTAAGATATCATTAGGATAATTACTATTTTTTATAATGTATTAAAAAAGGAACAAACTTAAGGTACCTAATACCTTGTTCACGATATCCCCACAGGGGCTTAAGGAAAAAAGGTTAAGAACATGGAAACCGCAAAATTGGAAATTAATCAAAAGTTCAAGAACAACAAAAGCAAAAAGATGGGCCTCCACAGAACCTAAATTAAAAAACTGCAAAAAATATATATCGTTTCAAAAACCGAATTGGTAAATACTCTAAAAAACCAGACACATATCTTGACTAAAGATTCTAATTTAGAAAACTTGAATAAAGAAGGAATTTTTTAGAGATGGTATGAAATATATTTTATAACTTATATTAAAATTCGATTTACCCGCTACCTTAGGGTATGAAAATCGTTCGACGGAGTCAAGCAAAAGGAACAAAACGGAACGGAATGGAACCAACAACATATTCAATAACGAGACATGTCAAAAAGCCATCATAAACAGATGACATTTCCCATATTGAGTGGCGAAAGTAAAATTTAATAATAATACGACATCGACGACGGCCAAGTCAAAGTTGTTGTTGTTGTTGTTGTTGTTGCTGTTGTTGTTGGTGTGGCGGCGTTACGTAGCACTGGGATTGGGGATCCGAGGGCTGGGGGGCCGAGACACGGGAACTTCTACAAGGCGGCAACACGTCAACAACGAAAATTGACACGCCGACATAAACACTCGCACATGTTGTCGTGGCCCGGGGGCTCCGGAGGAGGCGCTTTCCCCCCTTGGCCACGCCCACATGCTGTCGAGCGGAATGTATAGCAAAAATGTCAATATGTTGTTCGGGCTTGTCAGGCCTGTCATGTCACGCAGCAGCACCACCAAATCGTATCTCAGTTTCAGGCAACAGTGCAGTCTGCCTGTGATGAACAAACATTGAGATTAATTTTTTATAACAAGTATTTAACATTAATGTATTTAAGGAACCTATAACTAGTATAAATATATATTTGCAAAATACTTTTAGGGAGATAATACTTTGGTGGCTTAAAACAGATAACTATTTCTAGTAGGCCACTTTGATAAATTCCATTGAAGATCAGTTTCACTTTAATAAAGTTTTATTCAAGAATTTATTTATGAAATCAAACAGATTTCCTAGAACTCCCTGTTAATTTAAATTACGTATATATATTATTTAAAAATGTTTCACTATATTTTGTTTTCGATTTTCTTCATTTACGATTACTCACTGTACTCGCTCCCCACTCTTGCCAGCAAATGCCGCTTGCACGAATGTTTGTGGCACATAATTGAAAGCTAGCTAAATTAATTTCAATGCAAAAGGCGCCAACCTCGAACGGGTTTGTTCCCCTCACTCTCACCCAGCTCCACAGCTCTACGGCTCTCCTAGTCCCCATTCTCTTCATCCTTCCCTTGCGGTGGCAACAACTGACTTTTCACACATGACTGACTGAACGACTTTGACTGGCAGCTCGTTAACCGAAGCTTCCACTTAGTTAACTGATAGTTAGCGTGGGCCAAACCTAACCATTTTCTGTAGTTTACACGTGTAGGAGTGACCCCAGGTCACCGAGCTTACGACCCCACAGCTCCCACAAGTATAAATTATGGTACAATCAATGGGTATTAAATTTTATTGAATTTACGAGTAAGCTGAGAGTTACTAGAAAATATGGATATGGTAATCTATATTTGTTTGTTTTATTTAAGAAACAATAATAACGAAAAAGAAATATATTATATTATGCTGAACATTGTTATTCATCATTTGATTTGGAGTTATTTATTTATGAATTGACATTTCAATTAGTTTATATACTTTTTTTCTTTATTGATATTTTTAAGTTTTTTTTTTTTAATACATTTAAGAAGTATATATGAAAACCTTCCAGCATATCGATCTATTAATCTAAACAATGATAATTGTCTCTATTCAAGTGAGCGGAAGTGTTCCTGCTCATTGTCCCTGCTGATTTCGAGGAATTTGGGAAACTCGAACTACCTCTCTTGGGAACCACCCTACCGTACCCTACTTCGTGGTCATTTAACGCTCTGTCATAATTCGTTTCCTGTTTATTCAACTACTTAAGAGTGACAGCGACTTTTGTGTCAACTAATAAACCGAAAAACGAAAGACTCACAGCAAACTGAAATAAAAACGAGTCAGCGAATTTACGACCATCCTCAGAACGTGTCCCTGTCCCGGAGGGGTTGACCAATGTCAGCGAACGGGAAGTGCTCATACGGGTGTGTCCTTATGTGTATCAGTGCCGCCTTTACTGCGGTACGTGTGAATAGCCCTAGCCAGGGGAAGAGCAAAAGTCTCCTCGGTCGTAAAAAACAAAAGGTCCTCCCCCCTACTCCGGCTTGGCTGGGATCGTAAAAACTAACCACCCATGGCTAAGCCCCAACGCTTTTGCTAAATGTTCGATAATTTTTGGCCGCAATTGCAGTTTTATGACATTTCATGGATCATATGTGACTCGGTCCATAAATTGTTGCTGCCTTTCTCCGCAGCATCTCTCATACTCGTATTATGGTCCTTTCCCGTCGCAGTCGTAAACTGTCCCCCGTAGTTGTCGGCAGCCAAGTCGAAGCAGCTGTCGCCGCCTGCTCTTAATAACTATTTCTATTACACTTGCCACTCGCAGCACGCAGAGATTTCGGGAATGGGGAGCAGGCCTTGGTAACATTTTCTACTTATCTTTGCAATGCTTAAGGAGCTGATCCCTGGGGGCTTAAGGATGCCACAGCCGCCGCATAAGGATAGTAAAGAAGAACTGTAAGAAAAAATTGGAAGATAAAACTTTGGGACATCAGAGACCAAAGCAAGGGGGAACCATGTTGCTACGTTTCCTAAAACCTATAACTTTTACGTAAAATAATTAAATTTTTCTTGTCACAGTAGTTCTTATTTAAAAGTAACTGAAAATACTATTAAGTTGCTTTGTGTATGATATGATATACTGCAATTCATGTAGCAATTATATAGTATGAAATTTTATAATGATGAAACCTTTTTGGATATTTTAGATCTGCAAATATATTATATTAGATTCAAAAGAAATCGTCATACTTAATCGAAATCATCATCGGAAGGCCTTATATGCTTTAGCTGGACGAAATACGCATCTCGTCCAAACTGTGCTCAAGCTCGAGAACTGGCGCTCATAACTCTCAACTAATTTAAAATAATTTATAACGGGCGTTTGTCACATAAATCAAGCCGACTATAATCCTTTTGAACGGGGCGCTCGCACAAAAGGAGCTCGACTCCATGTCACTTGAGGATTTATATCTTCCTTTTTGTATCTCTCAGCTGAGCCAGCGTAACATCGAACAGAAGCCCTCAAACCCCAGCTCGAAGTCGGTACCGCGGCTAAAGTCCAAGACAGGATTGTTGTTGTTGCTCTTGTTGTTGCTGTTGGGGCGGCGGCCTCGTTTGATGTGCAAACATTATTAAAAAGCCAATAAAACATTTAAAAACAGCTTGAAATTTTTCATTGTTGAGTTGCTGCTGCTCCCCTCGCTCCATGCTGCTTTCTGTTTTATTTGTATTTTGCTTTTGGAAATTGAAAAAAAGGGAATGAACCTCAAAGATTCGAAGACTTATTAATGCGACAACAGCGGCAATGCCACAGAGCAGCCGCGCAGACAATTTAATATCTTTTGAATCCCTTTGAGCTTGTACCGAACTCTGAGGCTGTGCGCTACCCGCCGAGAACGGTAGCACACGAAAATGTCAACAATCAGGGAACAATCACATTTAGCCTCCTGTCACTCTGGCAGCTACCAATATTTATTTTAAATCACCAACTTTCGAGTATTTGCACTTGGAAAAATAAATTGTTTGTGGGTAAAATAATATTCATCTGTAAACAAATGACTTCAACTTCCATTAGAGAAGATTCTATGCTTGTATTGTTAACTTGATATCACATTTTGTCTGAAAAGAATCCCCAAGGATTTCCTTAATGGTTTAAGATTCGTTTAAGATTCCATTCATTTCATTCAAAATAATAACTGAAAATAATTCTTTCAGTGCATTGTGTTACCTGATTGGTCGTTCACTGGCTCTGCGTTTATTTAGGCAGCTACTGTGTTTGTTTTTTGGCTTCCAATTTCGTTTGAATCCGCTGCTCAAGTCAGTCAGACAGTCAGTCAAAAAGAGAATACAAATATCTTTGACAGCTACTGTGTGTGGATCGTGACAGGGGCTAAGGAAGAGCTGAGCTGAGCCACACCGACTTTGAAGTCCGCCTGACTTGAGCTAAGTTGACTTGCCCATCATTCGATTCATTTCGTCTTGGCTGCTTTTTGCTTTTGTCATGTCATGTCTCGGAACTCGGCTTGAATCTCAGCTCAGCTCAGCTCGGCTCCCGGCTCGATGCGATTCATTTCCTTTTTGGTTATTTTAGACGATGTGTGACACACATTCCGCCTGCATAATACGGCAATACTTCAAAGGATACTTTTGAACCGGTGCCTCCTTGGGCGTGTGTCTGTGCGGCTTTGGTCAAACGAAACAAAGCCGAAAAGAAAGGTATGAGCCAAAAAGACCACAGTTGCCAAATAAATGCGCCTACGGCCATTCACAATTCAAAACAATGCCTACGAGCTGTCCTGTCCTGGCCTTGAGGCGTTTTGCTCATATATTCTCGGAATCAAATGAGCTCCTTTGACAATATTTATTGTGTATTGCCTTTGGATCATACTTAGCTCAGTCTAAAAGCAGAAACCTAAACAAGTTTATATAAATTAAAACAATCAAGGAACCTTTAGTTTGCTCAGCTTTCTTTTTACAAATATAAATTTCCATAAATTTTATTCTTCTCCACACCCAAATAAGTAAAAATATAAATAATAATAAATAAATACACAGGTATATATAAAAACGCAAGATGGGCAATCAAATATCACTCATACGCCATATGAATAATTCATTCAATCAAAAAGGAACAACACTGCCAATGCAAATACCCATAAAATTATACAATTACAAAATATTAAAAGCAAATTATGGTTAATAATTTTCAACGCGTATAAACCAAAAAACAAAGCTTTATCGAATGAATATACATATACAGTGGCGAGCACAACTGAGTGTATGTTCACGATTCTGACTTTGGCCATCAATAAAAACCAAACCACACAAGCAAATCCAATAATTTTTTTTGTATAATGTTTCTTAATTAATTTTTAGTTATTTTAAGAAAGAAACAGCAACTTATCAAATAAATTCAAATTCTTAGAATAAAAAAACGAAATAAACTCACATAAACTCAATTTTGCACGTTTTACCTACTTGTACCATTTTTCGCTTTCCATATCTTTTATAAACTAAATTTTATGTTTTTTGTAAAAGATCTAACTCTATAATTGTTCAGTTCTATTTTTGGTGGTTGTAGATCAGTTTATAACGTGTTTTTGATGGCCAAAGCTGTATTTGGTAAAAAATTATAAAAATATATTGATAAAAGCTCAAAAATTTCAAAATTTTCGTGATTCATTGAAAATAATGTTGTAAACCTGACAAAAAGTGGCAGTTCTACTCATAAAATCGCCAAAGGACTTGGTATTTTTCAATTTCCATTCAGAAAAGTCGAAAACTGACCCTTAAGCCTCAAGTCGTTGGCCGGAAATAATTATTAAAGTACTCAGGTGCTCGTCTAATATTGTCCCAAATGCTAAATAACAAGCTTTTAATGCCAAAGGGTGCTTGTCTGACCATAAAAAAAAATGTGTGTACATGTAAATTTGCAATATGCCACTATGCAAACCATTATATTTCCTTTACATGGCTTTACATGGTTTCTTTGAGTTCGATCGCCTGGTCGAATTAAACAATACTGGTTTTCATCACTGTGAAAACGGTAAAACATTAACTCATCAGACTAGTCAACTTGTTTTTAATCGTCAATAATCCAATTTAGGTGATTTTTAGTTAATTTCAAACGATCTTTGGCATTCTTATTGGAAAACGCAGGCTTATTATTTTTTACGCTCGATATGTATCCGATGTCCTGCAATGCTCTTCTAGCAGTCCACTTGCTGACATTTTTGTTTATGGTCAGA
>VNJY01007695.1:0-41016 GCA_008042715.1 Drosophila bocki
TATTTTTATATTTTTATATTTTTATATTTTTATATTTTTATATTTTTATATTTTTATATTTTTATATTTTTATTTTTTTATATTTTTATATTTTTATATTATTATTATTATTATTAAAATCCTTTCCTAAACAGGATAATCCTGGCTTTAATATATATTTTAAGCGTATTTAAATTTCATTTTCTCCTGAACCCTGCTTGTTGCAATTATACATTTGAAAAACAATTGTGAAATTTGTGTAGTTGGTACTTTTCAGTCGAATTCACTGATACGTAAAGGAAAGGCGGGGGTTCGCACCTGTTTTGATTGCGGCTCCTATGACGACATGGACCCACCATTTGCCATTTTCCCATTTGCCAGCTTTGCCCAGTTGCCAGGCTGTCGCTGTGTCGTCGTCGTCATCGGGCTAAAACTAATTGCGATGATTACGGGTTATGAGTTGGTTTCCCTGCAAAACTTTTCGGGATTACGATTACTCATGTAGGAGCTTAGTGCTGTGGTTTGGTCCGGGTCCGGGTTCGGGTCTGGTGCTGGTGCCGGCGTGTGCTGCGATTTGTTTGTCGCAAATCTGGCCAGCACAGTGGGGAGGCAGCAGGCAGGCAGCTCTGTGTGTGTGTGTGTGCCTGGCATAGATCAGGATTTGATAGTAATTAAGCGGGCTTCGAGGCGGAAGAATCGAGAGGGAAGAACTAGTAATTAGGAGGAGATTAAGACCGCAGCGAGGGCTCAAAGGCAGCTTTCCAAACGCTCTAGTGTTGAGTAATGCTTGCAAAAAGGATTTTGTGGTGTACCTTAAGGAGAGGTCCTTTAAACATAAGATTATTTGTCAAGAGCACAAGCTCTCTTTGCTTAAGGAAGAGTCCTTAACAAAAGGGATTTCTTCTAAGAAAATTTAGCTAAAGACAAGGTGGCTGGTGGCTCTTCTCTCAAATATTAAAATATTTGTGTAAAGTTTCTATCTAAAATAATACCTAACATCCTTGATTGTCCTCCTGGAAAAGCTTTTCTGACACTAAAAATGATTCATTCATGCTGTTTCTCCTACAGCTTTATTTAATTAAGATAAACAAGGAATTTAGCTAGGACCAGGTAGATAGAGAACTCTGTATTTAAAGGACATTCCCCATCCCCAAAACACCCGCCCCCCTTTTCTGAGCACTTTCTAGCAGCGTCAAGCCCACTGTTTCTACGGGGGCCATGACCATGTCATAAAAGACATGACGAAACCTAACCAAGATTGAAATTTTTCCACGCTACAATTTGTTTAATTTCATCAGCTAGAGATTCTCGGGGGAAGAGAATGGGAAAGGGAAAAGGGGAAAGGGGGGTAACGTCAACGGATGTCTACGCAAATTTCTTTACGCTATTATCTAAGTCAAACAGAAGCGAGGCGAACGCCAAAAAGTTTTTCACCTCCAACAATCTGGACGAAGGTGTCAAGGGGTTTTTGGGTAGGTGGCAATTTTACACTGGGAAAAATGATATAAAATAAAGAATGTTCAATTTAGTTTATAATATAAAATTAATTTTAAAATAATATTAAAATAAAATAAAATTATATTAATAATAAAAGCATTAAATAGGGTATGTAAAAAATATAAATTTTTTAAATTTTTATTGGAACAAATTAAATTCTAAAAAAATCATAGCTCTGTCAAAAATGCTTTAAATTTTATTTGGTTAACTTTTCTATGCTTGTTTTTTCCAAGTTAACAAATTTGCTTACTACAAATTTAAATTAAAAATAATAAAATTTTTGTCTATTTTCAACATTATTAAATTAAAAAAAAACGGATAACATATTTTTTGGGTAAAATCAAATCCTAAAAAAATCATAACTCTGTCAAAAAAGCCTTAATTTTATTTGGAAAACGGTGTTATGTTAGTTTTTACTAGGTTAACAAATCTGCATACTTAATTTAACGTTTAAAACAAATTCAAATTTTAATCAAATTTTGGACAACTTCAACTATGTAACTCCTTATAAAATTTTGAAAAAAAATTGGTAAATTTTTTGTTCACCCCAAACTAGGCTAGAAAGACTCGCCTGTTGATGCTGATCAAGAATATATATGATTGTCAGGGTCGGAAATGACTCCTTCACTGCGAAACTAGCTTTTGAGCTGCAAAAAATACAAAAATTAGGAAAATCCTTAATAAAAACCTACCTCTGCTGACCCCCCCATTGTTATACACCCTTTTTTCTTTCTCTGTACCCTGCCCAAGTGCTAGTAGTGGCTGCTGGCCGTGCTGTAGTTAACGGCTTTGCATTTTGGACAGCGTCACAACTTGGCAACAAATTGGACTTTTGTTTGTGTTTGTTAAAAGGCTTAATTTGTTGTGCTTTCGGTCTGGGCTGGGGAAACATTATGAGAGGGTGCCGAGGGTAAGGGAGAGGGTGAGGGAGGAGAATGTGGGTGTGGATGATGGGCTTCGGTTTGGCTTGGTTTGGTTTGGTTTGCTTCCAGGGTATGGATAGTGGTTCCTAGGTTCCCAGGTTCCTCTTGCCACCTGGAGGGCGCTGTGGTTCGGTGGTGGCGCCGACTAAAGTGCTTCGAATAACTTGAGTGAGGTGGAGTATGAGTGTGTGTCCGTGTCCGTCCAGGTTGTGTGTGTGTGTTGAGGTGTGTCTGCCTAAATCAAGCTCAAACAATTTCAACTATTTGAATTGCCGAGCCATGGCAAGAGAGCATTAGAGTGCACACACAGAAATACACACGCGCACACCTACACACCGCACAACATAACACCCTTTACACTGAACAAAATGTAATCATTGCGAAGCGGGTGAGCGGTAATCCCTTTCCCTAGAATGGAAATATTTCATCAGAATAATCATAATAGGATGATGAGGGATAAGTTGATGATACTCACTAGCAATGATTCACTAAAGTGGTTTACCTTTTCAATGGCAAAACAATAATAAAAACAATAACAATAGCGTGTAAATATTTATAGAGAGAGGGGAATTAAAAACGTCGCCGTTTTTTTTTACTAAACTAATAACAATTCTCGAGCACCTTTGCCAGGTGGGTCTATAAAAAATGTTATTCTGGAAATTAAACGAAGTTGTTTTGTATTATTTTATATATACATTCCCGTATAATCCCCTAAATATTATAAATTTACATAATTTTGAAGAAGACTAGGTTTTTACCAAGTACAAAGCACAGAAGAGGCGTTCGCTTGCTCTGCTCTAGAATTCCTAAAGGGTTATGGCCTAAAAATAAATTTAAAATTTATATTTGAGATTAACATTCTCACTTTTATTTAAAAAAATATTGTAAAATTTAATGCAAATGTTGCCTATCGAAAAATATCGCATTTAGTGATAAAATATCGATAAAATGGCAATAAAAAAATATTTTTTAATTTTTATATACATATTTTTTAATGATTATATTTAAAACTTATTTAAATTTAACCTTTTAATAATTATTTCCAACTTTTTTCTATATATCTAATTAAATAACGATAAATGGCCAAGTTAAAAAATCGATTTTTAATCGATACTTTCTTATACATCCAAAAAGACAACCCCTGGCAAGTTCAGAAACTATAAAAAAAAATATGTTTTTTCTTATTTTTCTAGTCTCTAAAAAAAATATTATTTTACAATTAGTTAAAATCCAAGGCTTTCAAAAAAAATTAAGAAAAATGTATCGCAGTGTTTAGAAGAACACCTACACGGGCAGGTGCATGTGGCACTCAGCTGCTAACGACGTGCCCAAGTAAATGTCAAACTAATGCCCAAGCCTCGCACCGCAGGAGCCAGGATGCCAGGCCACGAACCCACCTGCACTTGCCCCCATTCTCTATCCTTTTCCCGCTGCCAAGCTGCAACCATTTCACCGCAAACTATCGACGGCCATCGCCAACTCAATAATGTAATGTCCCTCATTGGCGCTTTAAGTTTATGTATTCCGCTCCCGCTCGCTCCCATTTTGTGGCACGTTTCTCTGTTCCACCTTTTGGAGCATGTGGGCTAGAGATGGGCTTCAGTTCGTGAGAGGTTTCTTTTATTTTAGTTTATTTTTATATATTCTTTTAGAATTTCAAATATGACTAGAATATAATTATTAATGAACCAAGGAGTTTAGAATGCAGATATATAATATAATTCGATTGCAGATATTTTTCTATATTTTTTTAAATTCGAAATTCCGAGTCTTTTTTTTATTAAGTTTTTATATTATTTAAATTAAAAATGTTGCATTAATTTGTTTTTTAAGATACTAATTTAATACTATTTTCTATATTTTTAATTTCTTTTCAGAGTGTTTTTTTTTTTCAAGTCTAGTGTTTAAAAAAAAGAAAAGCATAAGAATGAAAAAAAAAAAGGAATAACCTAAATCATGAGTCAAGAAAAAAGCAATGGAAGTACATAAATCATGAGAGTCGGTGAGTCATTTGAATATTTAAAATTTTACAATATATTTCGTGGCTCAGGCTATACTATCCTTTGATTGAAATGATGTTTTCCTTTCTTAAATAACAAGCAAAAACAAATAATACTTTAATTTCTTAGTAAAAACCTTTTCTTATCTTGAGGGTTCTTCTGCTTAAAGCATGCTTTTAAGCATTTTTCTTGGTTTCTGCTTAAGTGCAAGTTTTAGAAACTTTCTTATAGTTTTTATAGTGATTACAATTATGTTTTAAATTCTTAGTGAAATACTTTCTTAATACTAAATGTTGTTCTACCAAAAGCATTCTTTAAAACACTTTTCCTTAGCTGCTTGCAAAAGCAGCTTTGTGCTTAGCACCTTTCTGTAAACATTCCCACGCTGTGTACATATATTTGTAATTAATAGTTAACATTATCCCAAATTAGATTTACAAAGCTGTTTAAATTGTTGTTAAAACTTGTATTTAAATCTACTAATATTCGTGTCACGCTGTTGTCCCCACGAAATGGGAATTACACCCAACAAAGCTGCAAAGTTTTATGCAATTTATTGCATTTAACGCTCACTAACAGTTAGCGACAATCCCCGATAGTGTGTGCCTGTGTGTTTGTAGTTAGAGTGAGATTTTGTGTTGTGCCAAGGGAAAACACAATGCCAAGGGTGGGCTGGGGGAGAAAACTCCTCGGAAAAGCGGGAATGAGTAAGCGAATTATTGCGTGAACTATTAGCAAGGCAGCTGCCATTGCATGTTATAATTTTACCCTTGGCCACTTTGCCACCTGTCACCTACAACCACTACCTGTTGCCGGATGTTGGATGTCTCAAAAGGCAGCCTTCGTCAGTCTTGTCAGTCAGTCAGTCTGTCTAGCAGTGACCCACTCAGTCAATCAATCAATCAATCCATCAAGCTGCCTCGTTGACGGCCCCCTAATTGGATGGCTAAGAAAGCCAGTCGCCAAGTCTCGGCCTTTAATCACTTAAGCGACAGTTTTGCACAATCGACATCATCGATTGTTGTGTGCTGATAACTTTATTGAAGTCTGAAGCCTAATCAAACTTTATTTTTCGCCCCTCCCCCGGGATAAGGATTTTCTTCACGCCTCTGTGAGTGCTAACGGTTCTCTGCTGCTGAATGCATTTTCATTCTAATTTTCCCAAGGAGAAGCACAAGTTCACTGAGCGAAAGGAGCGAAAGTTACCTACAAAATTACTAATTCTCTCTCTCTAAGAATTCTTGATAGTTTTTCCTATGTGTTTCAACAATTTGCTAAATGATTTAGGCCAAAATTGAATGACATTTGAGCCTTGAGCGCTGTCAGTTTCAATGAAAGCAGGTGAATATGAGATGGGTCTTTTGGTATATTTATTCATTAAAATGTTTAAGCCTCAAGTCACAATTAAATGTTAGAATTTCTGGTGAAACCTGGGGAATTATGTTGAATTTCCAAAAATTCAACTAAATGGTTTTCTTTAAGTGTGCCTTTAACCCTCGCGTCAAATGATGGCCCCATCAACACTTGGCTCTTTCTGTCGATCCTGTTGTTGTTGTTGGTTCTTTGATGAGCTTAGGAGGATGTTCGCATCCACATCTACATCCACATCCACATCCGCATCCGCCGTTCCTGGCGCTGCTAAAGCTTGTTTCGAGCAGCAACTAACGGTGAACGCTAACGGGGTAATCGCCGGTAATGTTCGCTCAAGGCTTAGCCCCCTCCTCTGTGCTCCGGTTTCAGCTCCTCCATCCCCCCGCTCCCGTTTCAACCTTCTGCACTTCCTTCCATTTGCATTTTTGGTCCTCCTCCGTTTTGCCACTCTTCGCCACGACACGCATTTTGCACGCAGAAACAAGCAAACACTGAGAGAAAATTGGTTTCAAAAAGGGGAATCATTTTATTTTAATTTAAGCTTTAAGTTTAATCTGGGGAATTTTATTTGATAGATTTTCTTTTATTTTCTAACATTTAGTTTTTTTAGTTCAAATTAATATTTGACAGTCAGTTAAAGTTAACGTTAAGAAAATGGTATCATTAAAACCTAAGCTTTCTTTTAAAAGTATATTTTATAAATTTGAATTTAATTTTTAATTTATAAAAATAATAATCCGTCGTTTATTAAGGAATTATGGTTTATAATTTAAGCTGACGGTTTAGTAACAGGCACTTTAACTAGGCCTTAAGCCACAAAACCAAAAGTTTCTCACTTTTCGAAAGAAAAAAATATAATAAAATAATTATAAGAATAAAGAAGATAATTAAAGATTGTAAAATTTATTTTTAATTACATATATTACCATTTAAAATTAATCTTACTGTTAGTTTAACAACTGGTTAGGTTAACTGATAACTTAAATCTAAGCTTGCTTTAAATATCATATTTCCTATATTTTATTTTAATTTGAAATTAACATAAAACCGTCTTGTATTTAGCAGTTAATTATGCTCTTAATTTAAACCAACTGTTAACTAACAGGGACCCTAATTGAGCCTTAAATGCCTTGCAAAATAAAGAAATATATTTAATTGAGTAGGTGAAACCTTTAAAAATATATTTAAAAATCTATTTAATAGCAGAAGGAAGCTTTATGAGATAAAAAAAAATCCTAAATTAAATTAAATTATTTAACGTAAAGCAACTATTGTTTTTCTCTGTGTAGCAAAGAGCGAGTAAGCTTGAACCAGAACGAGAAAGCGTGGGCTGCCGCAGAGCTAAGCCATGCCACATGCTAAATCCTTTGTTCCTTTAATTTGTTATTGTATTGGCGTGCCAAATACCTCTATCTCCGCCTCCGTGTCCGTGTCCGCCTCCAGCCCCTTCGCTTTCCTTTCCCTGCCTCTGCCTACTTCCTGCCTCCCTTCTACCATTTTTTGGTGGCCACTCAAATTTGAGCGCTGTTGTTGTCGTGCGTCCGACCACATGAGGCATTCCACATGAGGCCATTCCTGTCCCTGGCCCCCTGGTCCCTGGCTCCCTCTGCCACGCACCCGCGCCGCCAGAAACAAGAAACTGTGAAATTTTTTAGGGCCACCGAAAAACAAAAGGCATGCCCAGACCAACAACAACAAAAGCAAGTACAACCATGACGGACACGAAAAAAAAAAAAGAAAAAATAAAAACAGAAACAGCAGCCGGAAAAGCAACACATATTTACATATATATATATATATGTATATATATATCTGTGCAGGCGACAAAAGAGTCAATTTCAGAAAGGATATAACAGAATTTGGTTTTTAAATGAAAATCAGGCAGATTTTATATGAAATTTATAGTTCTCAAAAACTTCTCAGAATAAAATCTAATATAGATATAATAAATAGAATCAATATAAGATAAAATAAATAATAAATATAATAATAATAAATAAATAAAAAAAATAAAATATAAATAAAATTAATTTTCAAGATCAAAAAAATATAAATCAATATATATTTAGCTAAAATAAAAAATTTAAAAATAATGTATATAATTAAAAATAAATATAAATGTATATTATGAATATTCTTTATGTAAAAACACTCCTAAAATAATATCCCTAATTTTCAAGACCAAACCTAGCCACATTCCTCCCTCAAATTCCCCCCCCCTTAATTCACTAGGTTTCCCCTATAATCTTTCCCTGCTTAGCTAAACATTTTCCCAATTTCCATATTAAGATTTAAATTTGTTTCCTATACCCTAGAGATTATTATTTTACTTTTTTTTTTTTTGCAAGGGTTTCTAGGAAACTTTTGTAGGCTGTGTGTGTGTGGGTGTGTTGGCGCGGGGGTTTTGCGTTACCGCTGCTGCGCCTGCATGTTTATCAGCTCATCTCTAATGAAACGTTATGTTATGGCGCCTGGGCCCCACTCCCCCCTCCCCGCCGGTCTCTTACCACTGGGGGAAAACTTTTTCCACCCGAAAATGCGTTGTTGATGGCAGCAGCAGCTGACGACGTTGCGCCGCGTCGTTGCCGCAGCCGTTAACCGCCCACGCAACGCACATTTGCCGAGCTGAGCTTCATTAGATGCGCAAATGAACAGCCAAAAGCACTGCAAAAAAATATAGGGGTAATTATAAGAAAATAATATTGAATATAAAATATATTCAATATATATTTTAATTTATTTGAGAATTCTAATAAGACTTTAAAGACTCTCTTTGAAAGTTTATGATTTCAAAAACAGTGACAAAAAATACTGGTAATTATAAATAAATATGAATAATTTTTTAATATATTTTAATAATATTAAAATGAGGTTAAAAATTTAAGTTATTTGAGAAACCTAAGAAGACTTTAGGGACTCTTTAAGAACACTGCACAAAATAATAGGGTAATATTAAAATGTGGGAAAATATTTAAATAATTTAAGAAATCTAACAAGATTATGATTTAAAAAAATATATATAATATAAAAACACTGCATGTCTAATTGAGTAAATTTAGGAAAATAATTTTATATATTAAATATATTTCAATAATATTTAAATGTGGGAAAAGATGTAATATATTTAAAAAATTTAACAAGACTTAAGGGATTTATTTATGTTATAAAAAACACTGAAAATTAATTAATAAATTAATTAATGATATAAAAATAATATTGAATATTAAATATATTTTTAAAATATTTAAATGTGGAAATAGATTTCATTTATTTAAAAAAATCTAAAAAGCATTTAAAAACTTTAAGGTTTATAATTTTTAATTATATTTTTTCCTTCCCATTAATTTCTGTCAGTGTTTGTGTGAACTTTAGCAGCTGGTAGTCCTGCTTTGCAGTGTTACCCCCTCCCCCACCCTGGCAGCTTTCATTCTGCAAGTTCTTAACCCCTTGACCACCCTTAACCCTACCAGGAGGGCAGCATCTACCATGTACCAACTCCCATTTCCCGTCTGACAGCGACAGCATTTGGTGTTTGGTGGTTTAGCGCTTTGTTTTTGTTGCAGTTCGCCCCCCTTAAAAAAAATAGGGAAGGGGGTGGTGTGGGATTTTTTTTTGGAGAGGGGATGACCGGCGTCCGGCTGCCACAACATACAGCCAGCAGGATGCGCAGGAGGCGGCAAAGATCTGCTGCGGAGTTGGGTTCGCTTGGCCGGGTCAGGTTGCGTAGGCTTAAAAACAACTCTGGTCCACCACCACACCCCCTCTATATGCCACACCCATGAGACACAGCTTTAAGCCACCCTCAACCCACCACCCTCACTGGTTTTCTGCGGTATTTGCAATCCGGCTTACTTAAACGATTTTTCGCTTCTTTGAATGTTTTAAACAAGTGCATCAAAGTTTTAGCCACGCCTGATTTGTTTTTTGCCCCAAACTCCCACTTGCCACCCACTTTTCACATAGTTTTAGCCCACTTGTAACCCCCCTTTTACCCTCTAGCCACCCACTTTCCCTTTTACATATATATTCTGCTTTTTGGGGGGTAGAGATTGCCCTGCTCTGGCAGTTAATTGCTGCAGTTTTAGTTTTGGTTTTTGGCCCTGTCGCCGCCGGGGCTTTGTGTAAATGTTCTTGCCACATTCCGCATTGTGTCCCCGACACAGGCACAGGCACACTTACACCTACACCCCTCACACATGCACTTGTCACTTTCATGTGTGTGCGTGGGGGTCCTTTTTTGGCATTTTTTTGGGAATGATTTAAAAGTTAAGCTCTCAATGCTTTACCCAAAAATGGAAAACAAATAGCACACAACAAAACAATCAGCAAAGGTAAACGAACAGGTGGAAAGACGTTAGATAATAGATACAATCAACAGGAGAGTTTGAAATATAAGTTTTAAGATACAATAGCTTAATGAGTGGGAAGACACTAGGGATGTCAAGCTAGAGGGAAACATTATGATTATTAAATCAAAAATATTGTAAAAATATAATATATATCGATTTTAAAAAATAATTTTAACAAAATATATATTTAAATATTATTATTTATATTTTTTCGCAAATATATCAAACAAATAAATAAATAAAATTACAAATTATCGATAAAAATGTATCTTAAAAATATCGAAAAATATCCAAATCCAACTTATCGATAAAAATGTATCTTAAAAATATCGAAAAATATCCAAATCCAAATTATCGATAAAAATTTATCTTAAAAATATCGAAAAAAATACAACAAAATCTTTTTAGATATTTTTTTGTCTATTTATTTATTTATTTATATTTTTATCTCCTTGAATATTCTAACTCACATGTGCAACTGTTTCCAATAAAACATGAATTATTTATGTATTTTGCATAACAATTTGCTGTATATTTAAGCATTCAAATCACAATTTTCTAGCATGAATATTATTTACATCAAGATTTTCTTTCAGTTTGTTTAGGGGAGAAAGCTCCCTACTTTATATATATATATATATTGATTAACAAACTTTGAATTTAGTCCAGTGGCAAGTTTTGCCCACTCCCCAAGGATTAATCCAAGTGGTGACCCTAAATTGCTTAAAAGTTTAAGTTTTCTTTGGCCTTGCAAAAGTATAAAACAGAGGAAATATGCCAGAAAAAACTAAAGAAAATTGTAATTAAAATTTGTAAATATTTTTTGGGACATATATATTTATTTTTTATTGAACCAAACATCTTTTTGATTGACATTTCACTCTTCAGGGAATTGTTAAATATTTTTCCAGCCTGAAATCCCTGCCAGGAGAGTATGCCCAACTGCGACTTGAACCTACATACATATATGCGGCTTTTATTTATGACGATTCTGTTTGGGACATTTAGCAAATATTATTTGCAGCAAAATGCCCGACTAATTGTTGCCTTTTCTGGGTTTTCCTACTGGGGATTACCGCAGGCACAGGCACAGAGTAGCAACACCAACGCATAAGATATTGTGTGTGCTTGAGCATTTTGACCCATTTAGTGATTTAGGGACCTTTAGCCCAACCACTTTTCCTGGCTTTTCTTCTAGCTTTTCCCCTTCAACAATGATGGCCACCACAAAGGAGATGTAGACGTAGAAGAGGAAATGAATTTTTCCTCTTTTTGCCAGAATTTAAAGCCAAAATGGAAAAGCATTTTGTCGGTTGCCATTTGGCTAAGGCCATAAAATATTTGATTTGTTATGGAAATTGCATTTGGCGTAGCAACAACACATGTGTATATATATTATATTATTATTTTTTTTTTGTGTATTTTCGATTTTTTGGCAAATTGTTTCCCTCTGGATAAAGCCCTATATATGTATATATCTGTATCTATATCTATTTGCTGGATGCATGTGGTATCCCTGTTTGATTGTTGCCTTTTATGGTTTTTTGGCTCGCTCGCAGTGAAAAGAGTGGAGTGGGGCGGCTTGGGGGCGTGGCTGGTCAATGATTTTTAATAAAATTACAGAGGAAAGGATAGTGCATAGTATAGAGAGTCATTTGGTTAAACATTTGTGTGCAGTTGAATTTGGTTTTCATGCAAATTTCACAGCTGCATTTCAATTCGTGTTTTTGGAACTCTATGGCCCCCCTAAAAAGGCATTAAGCTATTTTCTCTCTACGCAAAATTACTTTGCTTACTTTTCACATTTTGCTTAAACTTGGATTGGCTTTTTTGTGTGATTATTTTTTTTTTTGTTTTCGGTAAGCAAACAGAAAACTCGGAGTTTATTGGCCTAATCTTGTGAGTAAGCAAATGGTTGGTTCTCTGCAGTTTTCACATGTTTGTCTATCAAATAGTTTGCTCAATTTGTGGCTCTGATTGAAATTAAAATCCTTGATTGTGCTTGTTGATGGAAGTAAAGCATTTTTTGTATTTTTTTTAGGGGATTTAAAAATGTTAATAGAGTTTAGAGTTTGGAAATGTATAAAATAATTTACTTTTACTTGGTTTTTTAAGCTTTTTCTGATTTGGAAATATAAATATTAATATTTTTATTCGACACGCCGAAGTTTGTATACCCTTGGAGTTTGCAATTGGAATATAAATAACCGATTTCCTCATTCCAAAAGGGAAAATATATTTATATATATATTTAATTTTGTGCCTTTTCCAATTGAAACTAAAAATTAATTAAAAATGCAAATAAAGCGGATCGTAGAAATTGAACAATTAACTTCTGATTGGAAGTGGATGCCATTTCTTCCTTGGCCTTTCCAATACTGGCCACAAGCTCAAAGAGAGTGTCCACGCTCTCTCTCTCTCTCTCCGCTCACAGCTTCTCGTGTATTTCGCCTTCCTTCAGAATTCCGCCATTCTCTCTCTCTCCATTTCGCACGCGCAACTCACTTTGATCGGTCGAAAAACTCGCGGCTCCCAAGAAAACGCCGGAAAAACAGGGGATAAAGTCCGGAAAAACGGAAAAAAGTGGTCCCGTCGGGAAAACTAGCCCTTCGGAGGGATCTGCAACTGTTTTCTGCGCGAAAATCCGGGTGAAAACCGGGAAAATCTACACTCGGGCCTGCGTAGTCTTGCCTGCAGGTTATAAGTATGCAAGTGTAAGTGAAATAGGACGAGCGAGCTTGTGCCAGTGCTTTTTTATTTTTCCTTTTTGTTTTGTGTTTGCCTCTGCTCAGATCTTCCCCGTTTCCTTCGCCGTCCTCCAGAATTTCGTCATTTCCCTTACATTTCGCTCTCCTTGATCGGTCGAAAAACACGCGGCTCCTGTGAAAATGCAGGGAAAACGTTGAAAAACGTTCGGAAAAACGGGAAAACGTGGTCCCGTCGGGAAAACTATATCTCCGGAGGGATCGCTACCGTTTAATCGCGTGAAAATCCGTGTTAAAGCCGGAAAAAAATCTGCGTTCGGACTGCACAGCCAATAAGTGCCCGTTATTGGTGTGCCAGTGCCGATATTTTTTGTTTTTTGTTTGGTGTTTTTGTGTATAAACTAATATAAAAAATTAAATGTAATTTCGATTTACAGAAGAATTTACAAAATACCAAGTGAGTACAGTCACGCATTCCTTTATTCCTATAGTATTTCGTTTTTTATTTGGTTTCGCCCTCCGTCTTTGCCTTTGCATATTTTGTGGCACACGCAGAGCAAAGCATCATTTGCTCTGCTCTCTCTCTGTCTCTCTCGCTCTCAATTCTTTATTGCCGCCTCGGCTTTTTCTTGTTAGGCTTTGTGTTTCTGATTCTTGCGCAAAAATACCAAGTGAGTACAGTCACGCTTTATTCCTATAGTATTTCGTTTTTTATTTGGTTTCGCCCTCCGCCTTGCACCGTTATTCGGCACACGCAGAGCAAAGCACAGGATATTTGTGTATGTGTTACGGCTCACACATATTCAAATATCATTTGCTCTGCTCTCTCTCTCTCTCTCTTTGTCTCTCGCTCTCAATTCTTTGCTACCGCATCGGCTTTTTCTTGTTAGGCTTTGTGTTTCTGATCCTAGCGCTTGAAATAAAATGTAAAAGCAAACGAAGGAAACCTCTCTCACGGAATCTACATCGTAGAATACGATCCACATTTGTGGATTGCATATTTCTGGCGTTCTTTGCTTTGATTTCCTGGCTGTAAACTAAAATTGGAAATGAATTTTACGTCTTATATATATTGGAAGTATTAAAAATATTTGCAATATTTGAAATATTATAAATATTAGAAATATATATAAATAAACTAAAAAATAATACAAAAACAAATATTTTTAATTTTTTTTTCAAGATTTTAAAATATTTATAAACTCACTTAGGAGCTTAAACAGCCTTTTCTCACTTTGTAAGTCTTTAATTTATTTTATTTCTCTTTAAATAATATTTTCCTATGTGTAATTACTTTTTATTTAGGAAGTGAGACTTATAAATAAATAGAAAATATATAAAAACTAATATTTCCTGCTTTAAAAATTCTTCTCTATATTTACTTGCCTCTTTTAGCACTTGAAGCCTCAGTTGTACTTCCTTCCTCCTTGTATTTCAGGCCATGTCCTTCCTGGTGTGTGTGTGTGCATTTGAGGGTCCTTTCCGGTTTCAGTTAGTCGCATATGTGAAGATGGTCAAGTTCAACATTCAATTAGAATACATTACAGGCTCAGTGACATGCAAACATAAACTGTCTGTCTAGGCGGAGGCAGAGGCAGGGGTCTAGGGGGGCTCTATTCGGGTCAAAAGAAGGTTGCAAAACTTTAAGCCCGCACACACTCACACTCTCACACCCGTAAACACACATCCTGTCCGCATAGTTTTATATTCATATGCATATTTCTGGCCCCAAAAAGTGAGCAGTTTCGGTCCAGGGGCGTCGCAAAAAAAAAAAAAAAGATAGGAGGCAGGAGGCAAGAGACAGGGGCCTCTGTTTAAAGGGCCCTTCAAGTCTCCCCGCCACGCCCACTTTTCTAGAGTGTGCTGCCATTTTTTTCTGGCAAGTTGGTAACATTTTTTGTGGTGCATTTCCTGTTTCAATTTCGCCTGCGGTTGTGCAGGGTAAAGAAAGGGGTTTAATGCATACAAAAATATATAAAAAATAAAAAAAATTATAAATACATAAATTAAATAAAGTTTTTACCTTAAAGAGGCTTTAAAAAGGTGCTAAAGGGATTTTAAAGGTATTTCGAAATTTTAAGATAATTTTTACTTTGGTTTTAACTAAATTTAATTTGTACTTAGTTTTAATTAATTAATTTTTATTAATTTTTGTATAACTTTATTTAATTTCTGTATCAATTTAATTATTTTTTTAAAACTTAAATTAATTTTAAAAATGTTTAAATAATTTAAAAAAGGTTTAAATAATTTAAAAATTTTTGTTTAAATAATTTAAAAAAGGTTTAAATAATTTAAAAATTTTTTAAATATTTTTTAAAATTTTTTTAAAAATTTAAAAAAAATGTAAATAATTTTGATCATCATTTTCCATTCTGCTTTCCTGACCTTTCTCAAGGTTTCCCTTTCCCCTTTTGATGTTAAAGGGTATGCCTCTGGCTCCACACCTTTTTTAACTTGTTCTTCTTCTGCGGCCTCTGTGTGCTCTTGGCCTTAACATTTTTATGGCCAACACACACTGGCATACATAGCGAGGTTTTATGACTTTGTTATGAAGTTTGTTAGGTGTAAATTTGATGGGCTCGGCAAAAGAGATCCCAGTTCGGGGGCCTCGAAACTAGTATATTTTTGGCTTTCGGCACGCGCCACTAGAGCCCCTCCCTTCCTTGAACTTCCTCCCGTCCTTCCTGCTTCCTTGTGGCTAGGAGGGGCTAGGGGGGTGGGGTGCCTTAATTGCCAAGTCGTAGGCAACATAATTTATGGCCTGCCAGGCCGAGTTATGAGAACTGCCCCGGAAACAGGGGGGTGAGAGAGGATGAGGTTTTCCCCCGAAAAACAGGAAAAGGAACTGGAAGCTGCCAGGGGAGATGAAGCTGGACAAGGAGCAATAGGAGGAGCAGGAGATGGACAAGGAGCACGAGCTGTAACTAAGAGCAGCAAATTGAATACAAATTCGCTTACAACTAATTAGGCAGAAGGCTCTTACGATGCCCAGGCATTGGGAATGGGTGAAACCGAACTCCTAGCCTTGTTTCCCAAAAAAACTTTAATTTGGTTAAGCAAACATTGAGGGGGGAGGGTGGAAAACTGGGGAGGAAACCCTGTCTGAGAGAGCAGGAAGCTGAAAAAGTTGCCACAAAGTGTTGCATTCGCATTCGGTTTGCAGCACAACAAAAATTTTCACAGCACTCTACTCCCTCTCCTCCTCCCCCTGAGCTTTTCCTGAGCTTTCCTCAGAGTCGAGTCTCCTCGAGGGACATTTCACTTTTCCTGATTGGAATGAAGCACAAAGGAAATTCCATAATGTACTGCCGTCTGTCCCTCTACAGGATGGGTCATCTCCATCTCCATCTCCATCTGCATCTCATACTTTTCCACCCACTTTTCCTCTGGCTGTGACACTTCACACCTACACTCATTCTGAGGAAAACTGAGTGTGCGATTGCAAGTTCAAAGCGAAATTCCCCACTGGAGTATGTGTTGTGAGGGGTTTCCCCCTCTTGCAATTTGCTGAATTAATAATGCACAATTCTTTGCTAATATTTTCTTGGGCTTTTTCGAACATTTTCAATTTTCCAGTGCAAAATTTATTGCCCATCAGTTATGGCTTCAATTAGTTTTTCGCTGCGAACTTTAGGCTGTCAGAAAGTTTTCACCATTGCCGCCATCATTTATTATAATAATTTCACGCTTAGGCTTCACGCTTTTCTGATCTGAATATCCTGTGCTATTGCTTTTTCAAAGAACATTTTCTCCTATATAATAAAGCCTTCAAGTTTTTTTTTTTGTTTTATTCTTGGCGGCTTCTCTAAAACATCTTTGAGTTTTTCCCAGTTTATTTTTTTTTTTTTTTGTGGAAAAGTTTTGAGCCGTTTTGAACATGAGGCGGAAAATTAACATTTTATAAAGTTTACCTGGTTTTTGGCAACACATAATTCAATGTTTAATATGAGGAATATATTCAAGAAATATATTTTATGGGAATTTACGGTGGGTTTTGTGAAAGAAGAAAATATTGATATATAAATACTGCATAGGTTTCTTTTAAAATGAATTTAATTATATATTTGGGAATATTTTTTAATATTACCCATAATATCTTACTTTTATCATTAAATGTTATGATATAACAAAGTATATATAATTTTATTTATTTATTTATATTTATATATATTTTTTATATTTATTTATATTTATTTAAATTTATTTATATTTATTTATATTTATTTATATTTATTTATTATTAACGTTTAATTGTATATATTTTTTTCTCAATTAAAAAAAATATAATTTCGATAATATCGATATCGAAGTTTCTGATATTTTACGTATGATATTAAGCCATTGCTACTTGCTACTATATTTGTTAATATATTCCCTTGGAATATTTCCCCCTCGATATACACACTCTTCTGGCACACTTTCCTTCTCTGGTTTCTGCTTGGAAAATCAATCTGCCCAATTATAAAGGCCGGGTACTTCATACCCTTCTCTGGCACCACCCTCCTTCTCCCTTTCATTTGCCGCTAATTTCCAAACATTTCCCACAAAACCTGTCCAATTTGCGTTGCCTACATTTCGGGGCCCGCCAAAAAACCACCAGCACTTTGGACTTTGGACTCTGGACCCTGGACTTTTCCGCCATATACACACACAAACACACACACATATAAACACACCACACGGCACCGCAATAATGATGATGATGGCGGCGATGATGCATGATACCTGCCGGAATCATGGATTCATGGTAGCTTGGTAGCAGGGTCTTCATGTCCTTCATGTTCACCATGTTCACCATGGTCTCCATGGTCTCCAGTAGTTGTGATTTCGGATTCCGGACTCGGGTTGCCGCCCGAATTGTGGTGATGTTTGCTTTTTAAGCGCCTGCTAAACGTTTTGACTTGCCGTGACCCATCAGGACGTCAGGAGGACGTGGGGCTCAATGGAGCAAGGACCAAGGACTGGATCCAAACGGGGATTTTATGGTCTTCAATAATAATGACAAATCGGTTTACCCACAACACGTACATGTGAGTATGTGTGTGTGTATGTGTTTGTGGGACAACTTTCACATCACGTCCAGTCACAAAATGAGTCCATAAAGTCCAAAGGCCGGGGACCCTAAAAACGTGAATCTCGGTGAGAGCTATAAAAGCCGAAAGATATAGTACGGTTATGCCCCGCCATAGATATGAGGCTTATAAATGCACACCACAGTTACACACACACTGAAGCGAGTAGGTCCTGCAACTGCAAATAAGGAAAAGTGGGAAAAGCAGGAAAAGTCAGAGGTAGAGAGAGGGGAAGATAACGTTTACGGCTGACTGGTCAGGCCAACAACACAAACACATATGTGTGTTGGGCCTACACTAGCAAAAAATCCTGAATGAAAAAAGGATAAGGGGGTGCAGGATAAAGTTAAACAAAAACTTATTTTATGATATTGAAAACGATAGTTTTGCGGAAAAAACGTTTCTATCAGACTCATGAACGATAATAAAGTTCTGGGATGGTATTATTTTTAAAACCCGAATTAGATTTCGTTTGCGATACTTTTACGAGAATTTTAGCGGGTATAAACCTGGTTATACGCGATACTCCTCCGCTTTTTGTACGTTTTCAAGTCCGTTTTTAAGCATTTAGCGGAGAGTCCGATTCTTTGTCTGTATTTAATATCTTTAAAGGACATTTTTTGCAATGTGTGTGTGTGTATGACCCTTGGAAATTTATTTTATTTTCTGTTTAATTTGTTCCACTTATTTAATTAACAAAAACACAGACAAATTAACTTGAATAATGTGTGACTAAATGAGCTAATCATTTATTAATGAGCAACCTTAATGCGCCTGATTGTTTTGCACTCTCTCTCCACTATCTCTCTTCTCTCTCTGTACTATCTTTCCTCTCTTTCTCCTCTCTCTGGTTAATGTTTAAGAATAGTGTTACACATTTGACACACTTCCCCCTGTCTATATCCTTGCTCTCTCTCTCTCTCTCTCTCTCTCTCCTTTTTGGGGCTATAAATTATTAAAGACTTGACTGGGCTTTGATTTATAATTCATTATTGGGTCATTAAGTCATTTGGTTGCCTCAACTAGCAAGTTAATTCGTGTATTACTAAGTATCTTTTGTTTCAAAAGTGTTAGACGCCTCTGGGGTGGGAATTATGTATGATGTTTTACGATGTTTACTTAACTTGTTTAACAAGAGTATGTGTGTTTATGTTTAGCAAAAACAATTGAAATTGATTGTTTTCTAGGTTTTGTTTTAATAAGCAAATTAATTGCTTAAATAAACTTGAAATACTTGAAATATTTAACAAATATAATTATTATTTTATGATTATAAAGAAATATATCCATAATTCCATCAAAACTCATCTCTTGCCCCAATCCAAAGTCACCGCCACTTGTGATCACTCATTTCTTTGCGTGCTCGGCGGGCTCTCCAGTCAGTCAACCGAAGAAGAGGCACTGCTACACCATATCTAGACCCATATCCACATCCATAGTCACATTCACATGCCCATCGAGGCACTCACTCACCCGCACCCGTGGCATTAGCATGTGTCTTGGCCTGACAATGTCAAAAACTGTTTATGCTCCAACGCCTTTTGCACAGTTTCACAGTTTGCCACACAATGGAGCAGGGGAGCAGGGTTCCCCTCTTGATTTTCCCAGGACCAGGACTTACTCCACCCTCCTCTTGATTTTTCATCCCCCCCTTGGCTTCCATTTCCCTATGTGTTTGCGGGGCTTTTGGGCCGACCGTTTGTTGCCGGGTGTTGGCTTAAACACGATATTTATTGGCTCACCACACACACTCACACACGAGTGACACAAACAAGGCATCCAGAAGGACGGACGGACTCCCGGACTTCCTCGGACTCTCTCCACCGCACTTCAAACTCCCCCAATTCCCGGACTCTTCTACCATTCCGGGCCGAAACCCAGGCGAGATCGTCGCCCAGTCAACGGCAACTTTTCATCGCTGACATCTCAATGATGTGCTTTCTCTTCGTGCTTGTGGGTAGCTACTGATGTATATCGGGGAGGAAAAGTGTGATATGTTGTGGAAAAATATCGTAGATTTTGATATTACAATTTTAGATATCGATAAATATAAGATGTAAAGTGGAAATATTAAAAATAACGAAAATTATCAGTAAAATGTATTTGTTTTGTTTTACAGCTCATATTATTTCGATATATCATTTAGATAAATCGATAAATTGCTTATATTTTAGAAATAATATTAAGAAGTTTTATCAATTTAAATATATTTAAATTTAAAATTCAGTAAAATATAGAAAAAAATCTTAACATGTCGATGTTATTGAAAATTAAATGAGAAATGTTTAAATGTTTCCTTATCTATTATTTATCGATACTTTAGCTCCGATATATGAAATAGAATATAGATTTATCACACTTAGAATAATAGTATACAGAAAATATCTTAAAATGTTTGATTTTTGCATAATTTATTTGTTTATTATGTCTTTTTTATAAATTATTTTGGTTCGATAAAACATACAAAATATCGATTAATTTTTATTTAATAATATTTGTTGTAAAATATAAAAATTCAAGGGTATACTAGCATATGCCCTCCCTGAAAGCTATGCTTTGCATTATCTCTTCTGGATTTTTATACATATATATTTTTTCTGTACGGTTCACAAACGTTGCTCCGCCTGCCCCCGTATATTTTTCTGCCCCTGTGGCGCTGCTTCTTCCTCTCCCCCTCCGGGCAATATTGCACCCTGGGAATGCCAATCGAGAGACGACACGGCCCGGGACATGCACACTCGTCCTCGAGCCTCGTACGTACATATTTGCAAATGGGTTTTTCCCCGCGAGAGCCCCTCCCTCTTGCCCCTCCCCTGACGTCGGCACCCGCCATAATTGTATCTGGCTGCGTTTTTTGCCGGTCCTCGGATGATGGATGTTATGCAGATGGATGATGGTGTCGGACCAGGCCACTATCGCCCCTCCAGGGCAAGGAGGGGTGAGGGGAGGGGAGGGGATGAGGATGAGTGACCAAGGGGCCATGGCCCCCGGACGGACAGCTGTCACAATGTGTACGGCAGTTTGTCATCCGTTTGAGGGCTGACTGGTAGAGAGAAAAGTGGGGTGGGTGAGAGGGGAGGCAGAGGAAAAAGTGCCGGAAAACTGGCTGATCGGGACTGAAGCCCTCTAAGCGTGTTATCGATAAGTGTGTGTGTGTGTGTGTGTGTCGCCTGGGCAATTGTTTTATTTATTTTTTGTTGTATTTTTTTCCACTTGTCCGGACAAGGATTAAAGTTTAATAAAAATTCGAGTGAATATTCTGGCAATCAAAGGCTTTAAGGACACCTTTTTTAAGCCTATTAAAATGCAATGAAAATAAACAAAAAAAAAAAAGGTACTGGAAAGAAGAGTTTAATTAAAGTTAATTAAAGTTGGTTTTAAAGTTAAAATAAATGAGAGTAAGAGAGGATTTTAAAGGAGTTATTCAGGCAACAAAATTTGCATAGTAAACTATTCTAAAATTGTATTGTTTTAACAACAAAAAAAAACCTGGCTATAAATAATTAAAGTGCCAAAGCAGCAGCAAGTTAATTAAAGAGTGCGAAAAATGTTTTATAAAACAAAATAAAATTGTGAAAAAATGTGAAACCTCTTTTTTGGGAGAAAAGCTTCCTGTAAATTAACTTTTTGAAATTTTTATAAAAGTACAAGCTTTGGCCTGACAGCTGAAAGCCACCGCTATCGGTTTCAATTAATTTCCCATAATAATTGCCACTGTTTTCCTGGTTAATTGAAGGGACAAGGCACTCGCTTATCGCTAATTGTTGTGCAATTTTCCAAAAGCTAAGCATAAATGTCATTGCTATAATCGATGATGTTTTCATTTTCAATTCAATTTATCCCAAGGCAATCGAGGGCATTGTGCCATTGTGTGACCTCCAAGGAGTCACGAGTCCTTCCTGGAAAATCCCTACCCTGGAAAATCCCTCACCAAGAGTGTTGATGCTGCCATTTTGAGCCGCTTTGTCGCCTGCCTGCCTGCTTTTCAGGGGGAGTATTTATGCCCTGTTCATCTTTAGTCATGGCTCGGAGAATATGGCGATAAACATGTCTGTTGTCCTCCTTTTGGCTTTGCCATTTCCTTCATCATCCCGTAACCCCCGAGTCCTGTTCAAGTCCTGTTCCTGCTCCTCATTTTCCATCTCGCATCTTGCGGCGGCGGGGGGTCGGTCTCTCTCGTATGGTTTGGCTACCCGCAGAGGACAAAATGTTGATGCTGATAACACATAGTTACCAACATAATACATACTTGTCATACTTGCACTCGCATATCATTTGATTTACGCTTTCTGTCGCACTCCAAAGTGATATATGCGTTTGCCACGCCCTTGCCACAGTTCCCACCCCCCCTATTTTCCCACCCCCTTCTCATATATATTTTTCCTTAAACCCAGGACCCTCTGGGGGAGCTAAATGGCAATGTATTCAAACATTTCAGTTTTTGGACTTGATGGCAGTTCACTGAGAAATCAGCCATAATTGAAAGACCATCGCGATTAGGGGTGACAGCGTGAAGTGATCGGTTTGTTTTGGTTTTAAAATATTTTTTTTTAAATATATATATTAATTATAAATTAAATTTATTATAAATGTTTAAATTTCTTTGGATTTTATTAAGAAGGGAAGGTTGTTAAAATGGTTTTAAAAAAATTTTAGGTTTTTTTTTGGGTAAGCTTTAAAAATCGATATCAATATTTTTTAGGGAAATTTCCATTTTAATTTAAAAAATTAAGGACATTTTTGTAATTTATTTTTTTCAATATATATATTTTTTTAATATATAAAATATTTACTAATATAAAATGTATATAATATTTGTATTTTTATTTAAAAATACATCGGTATTAAAAAAATAATAAAAATAAAAATAAAAAAATAAATAAAAATAATAATATATAAATAATTCATAAAATATATTTTTTTTATTTATTTAAATATATATATTTTTGTATTTATTTATTTAAATACATTTTTATTTATTTAAATATGTTTTAATTTATTAAAATATTTAAATTAAAACCTTAAAAATATTTCATTTGATTTTACATAGATTATAATGCTATTTATTTAAAAACTTGTAGATACTCCATTCTTTGCAGTTGAATTCAACTCTGCCTTTCTGATATTTAAGATATATCCTGGGCGCTTATCACTCCATTAGCTCCTGACAGTTAGTAGTCAGTAGATAATAAAAAAAGGTTTCCTCTGGCCATTCTCTGTTTATTTTTCTTCTTGTTGTTGTTCTTTTAGTATTTTTCCTGGCCTTCAGAAAATGGCGAGAAAAGAGGATGGTGAGAGGTTTATTTCCCCAGCTTTTCCATAAATTGATATCTTACAAATAAGCAATCAATTTGTCCGCACACCCCAAAGCATAGCCTCACGCTGTCATCCCTAAAAGAGAAAGAGGGAGGGGGAGGGTTAGAGACAGAAAGAGACAAACTGGGATCCTGATGGGCTAGGATACGAGGGTCATATGCATAGAGGGACATGTGTAGCAAGCCATTTTCAGTTTAAGTGGCAATACGATTTGTATTCTTTATGTGGGTGTGTGGCGGCCAAGTATGAGTTACGTATATGAGGGTATGAGTGTGTGTGTATATATAGATAAATCGGAGAGTCCTTGCTTGTGTGTCTGTGTTAGTTAGTGATCCCTTCGGTCGGTCCCTTGGGTTGTATTGGATTTGCTTGTTGATTGGTTTGCAGTTTTTCGCTTTTCGTTTTTACGTTTATATTTTTTTTTTGTGCTTTCCCATTTTCATTTTTGTATGAAGCGCTGATTATCCTTGAACCCCGAGCCGAGAGCAGCTGTGTAGCCTGCCACCGAAAATCCAGTTTTTCTTTTTTTTATTTTTAAAGGAAACCTTGCCTGGATCTCTCATCTCTTTTTCGTCGTGGCAGCTGACGCCGGGAGTTTAGTTTCATTTTATTGCATATTTTTAGGAGCCGGCACATGAATGTTATGGCCTTGCCTGTAATTTGTGTGTCAGCAGCAGACGCAGGCTGAAGGGGGGTGGGAGGGCACTGGGGCAGAAGAAGCAACAGCAGCAGCGGCAGCCGAGCAGCAAATTATGTAACTACACTTGAAATACAACTACACAATGGCCAGATATTACCCAAGGATTCAAGTGGAAAGGCGGCTTAAGGGGGTTAGATGTGGGGTCTCTATGTGTGTGTTACAGTGTGTATTAGTGTGTGTGTGTGTAATGCATGCGCATTATATTACCCGAGCGTGTTGGGAGGCTCCCAAGCCTGAGCTAGGTCCTTTGTTGGCCAAACAAAACAGCAGCAGCGACAGGCACTCTCTCTCTCTGCAAAAAAAAAGCGATTCAACCTAAAGCGTTGCTTATAGATAAAACGCACACAGGGTCTAGGCATCCCCAGAGAGATACCCTAGCTAAAAACAGGGTAGCAGATTTTTTTATAATTATATAGAAAAATATATTCCAAGATATAGTCTCACTTTTAGAGGAGGAAATGAAGAATAACTTTGGCTTTTGCTATTAATTTTATGTATTAAATTTTATTAAAATATATATTATTAAATTTGGGCTTTCTTAGAGAAATACCCTAGCTAAAAACAGGGTAGCAGATTGATTATAAAAATATATTTAAGGATATACCCAGTTTTAAGACAGAAAATGAAGAAGATTTTTGACTTTTGCTATTAATTTTCTAAGTAATAATTTATGCATTAATTTTTAATAAAATATATATTATTAAATTAAGGGTTCCTTAAAGAGATACCCTAAAAACAGGATAGCAGAGTGACCTAAAATAATTTATAAAAATATATTCAAAATTATACCCAGTTTAAGGACAGAAAATTAAAAAGAACCTTGGGTTTAGATATTCTGTTTTTAAGTAATATTTACTTATTAAATTTTTGTTAATATATATAATTATAAAAATAAATGAAATAATAATATACCCTAGCTAAAAACAGGGTAGCAGGCAAGGTTAAAACCAATTTTAAGACAGAAAACGAACAAGAGCCTTAACTTCTCCTATTAAATTTCTATGTAATATTTATATTTTAATTTCCAATAAAAATATATTTTTAATAATACCAAAAAAACCTCTAAAAATATAGATAAAAGCCCCATATACCCCTCTCATACCCCTCTTAAAACAAGCCTCCCGCCTGCCGAGGGCATAAGAAGGCTAAAAGCAAAGCTAGAGCCCGCATATGTTTGAACAGTGAATGGGGGGGAGAGAGGCCTGCTCCCCAAGGAGATGGGTGAGTGGGTGTAGGAGGAGCCTAGCAGAAAAGCGTGGGAAATCGGGAGAAATCAGTGGGAAAATCGGGTAGAAGACAAGTGCGGGGACAGCGACGACAACAGCTTGCATAAATTCGTATTGACAGAGTGCGGAATGGAATAACTGTTAACTTCCATTCGCCATTCGCTTGATTCACGGATTCATCGCTCGATGTCTTTGTCAAAAAGTGGGTGGGGGGAGGCTTTTCCCTTCGCTTTCCTCTCCCCCATGATTTGTCATGTGCAAAAATGGCAAGGAAAACTCAAGGAGGACTCAAGCTAAATGTATGGCGTTTGTAAGTAGCTACCCAAAAGGTGATGGAGCATCCCACTAAAGTTTATCGAGTGGGTAGCAGGGAGAAGTGGGTGGAGAGGGTGTAGAGAGGGGGTGGAGAGGGGAAAGTTTGAAGGAAATTGAGATTTACACTGTTCTTGCGGTCTACTTCTTTACTTTACTTTACTTTACTGCCACTGACTTATCAATGAGGTCAACAATTGTTCAACGAAATTGAATTCGTATTTGTGTTACACATTTTCGGCAACTAAATGGGGGTTTCATTTACGGTTTTCATTGACTTTTTTTTTTGTTTTCTCTTGAATAACTAAGAGTTTTTTTTTCGGGGTTTTCATGAGAAAAACTATGGTGTGTTAAGGGTGATTAGGTGTGATTTGTAGATAGAAATATGGGAAGGGAAGGGGAAGATCCTTTGAGAATTTGTTATATATTGTATAAATAAATTCTCTAGCTATAAATATACATATATCATTCCTAAATAATATTATTATATTATTATTATATTTTATAGGTAGAAAACTGGTTAAATGTATGATTATTTTCCTTAAAGAATTCTTTTTTATAATAATAAACGTAAAGTTTTAAAAGTTCTTCACCAGAAACATATAGTTCTGCCTTTTTTATATATTACAAACTTTTCCTGTGATTTTCCCTCTTCTATATACATATATTTTTTGTGAATTTCCAAGTTCACTCATGCTGCACAGATCAAATAAAAGAAGTTGAACTAGATGTCGAATAGCGTTGGCGTTCAAATATTACGCATACGCAGCGTTAACTCAAATATTACGCATACGACGCATTGCCATTCGCTTGGTTTAGCTCGTTTGCAGACATTTTCCGTTGCTCTTAGCTCTCTTTCCCTCTCTCCATCTACCTTGACAAATATTGTGATTTCATTCAGGTACAAACCCTCCCCTTCCCCTGCCGCCTCATTTTATCAATTTGCGATTTGCCAGCCACTTAAAGCCTCGAAATAAATGCAAAAATTATGAAGATTGCCTTTCAATATACGCTTAATATGCTTAAGTACACAAAGCTGGCAAAAAATGAGATGGAAATATAAAAAAAAAGAGAGAGAAATCACACAAAAATAATAATAATGAATGCGGAATAATAACACCCGATACAACGGCTACAAAATGGCATAATGAAATGCATGCCCCGGCAACAGCAAATAATTTTCAATAGTTTTCCACGCCATAAAATGCAAACAAAATGAAGCCTTCAACGGGAGCAACAACATTGACACACACACAAATCAGGAATAAAAGAGAGAGGAGGAAAGGCAGGGAAAAATTGTTGGAAAACTGGGCCTGGGCGAACGAACAAGAGCCGAGTGAAATCAATAATAACAATTTATAAATGTTTATTTAATAATTTATATTACCACTTTTCCATCACTCTCCCTTGGTCCGGCCTGGGTCTTTATACTGCAAACAGGATCATCAGGCACAGGAAGAACGATGGACGCTGCTGTGGGGTCAGTTAGCAAAAGGATTAAGTGCCGCAAATTATCTTTGGCTTTCACATTAAGCTTCTTTATACAAAAAATCCATTAAACAAAAGCCTCTTGCTGGCAAGGAAATAACCAATTAGTTGTACACACAACCGCAAAAAAGGCCATAAAGCTTTTAATTTTCATTTAATACAGTGAATAAAATATAAAGAATAATAGTTTCAGCCATGGCACAAGTCTCTCCTTTGGGAATTCCAATTTTTTTTTTTTTGCATTCCAAGATGTCTCAAGAATTCAAATCACAGAAAAAACAGAAAAGGTAAAGGGCTCGTGAGGAATACCTAAGCAACTGAGGGTCCTTGTGCTATTTTTCCCAGAAACTCTCAATCAGTCCAAGGTAATCTTCTTGGCTCTTCGCTTAACCATATACCATTCTTGTCGAAATTCTTAAGAAAAATTTGTTATTCCTAACAAATCATGTTAAGCGTCTCAAAAAAAAGGTCAGATTTATCTCAAATAGAATATATTCTTTATAAATTAAAAATACAATTGCGGTTCACATAAAGGAGGTAAAGTCTATAAAAAATTCCAGGAAATCAAGTCTTCTCAGATTTTGCGATAATTTATTTCTTATTTTTTTTATGAAATATTTAGGCTATATTTTAACCATTAAAAATATTTAAATCTTTTAAAACAAACTTTATTTTGAGCAAATTTCAAGTTTGAATTCAATTTAGTAATTTATTGAATTTAATTACTATTTTTTAGATTAAACCTATCTTAAATTTATTTTCTTTTAATTTAAACTCTTAATTACTCAAAATAATAATTTAATTTAAAGAAAATTCCTTTAAATTATCAAAGAAAATGCACACATTTCACACCATCCTTTAAGCTTAAACCATTTAACCCTTCATTTCCTGTATCACTTGACAGGACATTCGTTGTTCGGTAGACCGATACTGCCGATTTCCCTTGGCTTGTTTTTGGTTTTATTCAGCATTTCCCGCTGACGCTTTTCCTTTCACCATTTTCCCCATTTCCCATCTCCTTGCTTCCCATCTACCCTTGCCATCTCCTCTCGTTTTTCCATTCATCTGCATTACTGTTTTCCGGGGGAATTATATAAATGAAATTTTTGCGATGCGATGCCATGCAAAAACAATTACGCGCTTAAATGGCATAAAATTTCTAAATAAATACATTGGCTCTGTGTGGGTGCGTGTCAGTGCAAGCAGGATGGCTGATTGACTCCGGCCGGATGTCAGAAGTACGGCTCAAGGGTTCCAGACTCCTTCCTTGGTCGCCTAAGTAAGCAGAGTATCTTGGGGAAAATTAAACTTTTCGATTAAGTATCGAAAGAAAAAGTCAGATATTATAAATAGATCAAAAATGAAGCTCAATATCATATCGAAATAAATCGGATAAACATAAAAACATTTATATTGAAATATATCGAATATTTCTATATTGAATTTTAATATATTTTTTTTTTATAAACCATATAAATTAATTAATCAAATATAAAAAAATATTAGTAGAGTTTGATAACAAAATATAAAAATAAATAAAATATTATAAAGTTTAATATATGGAAATGTAAAATATCGTAGTTTGATCTATCGATAAATGACATATCGACAAATTCACCATTTAACGTTTAACTATCGATAAAATATCTAGTTATATTACTATTATTTTCACTGTATATATTTTCATTAAATGAATTTTTGTAATAATGAAATTGTTAATACATTTTAGCCATCATTTTGTAATATTCATTTTTTAAAATGAATATTAATTAATTTTAATACTTATTCAATTAATTTTAATACTTATTTAATTTTTTTTTTAATTTTTAAATTAAATTCTTTTTTGATAAATATTCAAATATTAAAACTTGGCTGTTATTTTATTTTCTTGATAAATAATTAATCATTTAAAATTGTACAGTCACTCTAAACTGTCTTTTCACTGCAGTGTCATACCAACATAATCGAAAATTCAATTCAATTTTTCTAAAGTTACCCTAACTTGATGGACTTTCTCTCAGCTCCGCTGATATCCATCGCAAATAAACCCCCAGAGTTTGCCTCCAACATTGAGTATATAGTCAAACCACCCGTAAAAAATCCAGTTAAAGTTGCTACAAAATCGATTGGCAAAACAGCAAAAAGAAAAAAAAAAGGAGAGAAACATGCAGAAAATGGCAATGGCAGAAAAAGGGGGCGGTAAAGTAAGGTAAAAGGGGAGCCAGCGAGTATTTTCAATGCTGTAAAACTAATTTTGTGCATCATAAAGTTTTATGACAAATATTACGCCACTTTTTCGGCAGTCTGCGGGAATGTCAAGAGCAGATCGAAGGCTCCAACTGAGGGGGAAATGGAAAAATACTGCTGCTTAAGCGGATTCTTGCCCATTTCTTTATTTCCTTTTTTTTTTTTTTAATAATAATAACCCCATGGAGGAGAAAGGAGGTAGAAGGACGAAGGACTCCCCACCGAAATTAAACGAAATGGAACGAAAATAATATTCGCAAAATGAGAAAAATTAATTTCCCCTTTGCATGGCAGTTCCATGGAATGCGGACGAGGGGGGTACAGTGCGGTTCATAACATGCAACAGTTGAACGCTGAACACTGAACGCTGAAAGTTGACAGCTGAATGTTGAAAGTTGACAGTTACAGTGCCGCACAAAAGTCAAGCATCCCAGAGGGAGTGTCTCGATTTCAATTGGAGCCAAGAGAGTTTTCCAGTTTTCTTTGTTTTTTTTTTTTATTATTGGTAATTGATTGTCTTTTTTTCTGCTCCCTTTTCCCTTTGATTTTCACTTGGCTGTAGCTTCGTGGTAAAGCTGGAAAAGTTTTTTCATTTAATTACGCTAACCGGAGGTTGATTGAAGGGGTTTTTCGTGGAAAGAAGCTGTTTTTTTGTAGTAAAATTTTACATCAAATAACTAATTAATTAATTGTAGCTTTGTATATCAATTTTTGGTAAAAGTACATTTTTAAAAATATTATAACTCGGCCAAAAAGACCTTTATTTTAAATCGGTAAAGTATTCTATGTTAGTTTTTATAAATAAAATAAATCTGCATACTAATTACATTTTTTTTTAAATTAAATTTTTTTACATTTTTTATTTGACAACTTTCCCTTCAAAAATATTTTTTTAATAAAAAAAAAAAAAAAAATTTCTTGAAAACAGGTCTAAATCGATTCCGCTGTTGATGCTGATCAAGAATATATATGATTTATGGGGTCGGAAAAGACTCCTTCTCGTTAAATGCCTTAATCTTTTGCTTTTTTGTAGTAAAAAAAATTAAATAATTTCAAAAAAAAATTGTTTAAAATGTATAACTTTTAGATAATTTAGTGGCAACTTTTAGCTTAACTACACAGGCTTGTTTCAAGGCAATCGATGGCCCATTGAACATCTGCAATCTAACCAATCAGCGAACACAGGACAGCTCATCAATGACTGCATCAAAGTAAATCGAGGAAAATCAGGGAAAATCAGGAAAACTGGGTAGATGAGAGATGAGATGAGATGAAGAGGAGCATCATCAGTAGCAGCAGGTGACAGCTGATTTTATAGAAGACCAATTTCCGGCTTTCAGATACAAAAAAAAAAGCGAAAGTTTGGCTTCAATTGCCAACTGTTAGGGCTGTGCGTGGGTGTGTGTGTAGTCCAGTGTATAGTGCATACTGTGTGGAGTCTAGTGTATGTACTTTACTGTACTGAGGCAACTTTCCGCTGCTCTGCCGCTGATAGGGATCTCTGACAGGCGATGCTGTTGGGGATTCTTCTCTTCTTCGTCCTGAATGCCTTCCCTGAATGTCCTTTTCAGCGCTGACTCCCCCCCTTGTATGCAGGGTATATATGTATATATGGCGAATGAATAGCGAAAATAATTGCGAATACATGAGAGTGTCATATTTCACTGGAACAACATAATATTTTTATCTTGCCTCTCCCTCGCTATATGTACATTATATTATCTGTTTGCCATGTTCACCAGCTGTGCGTGCTCTTTCTTTTTTTATTTTTTTTTCTTGCTGTGTGTGTGTGTGTGTGCGTAATGAGAAAAAAAAAAGTTTGCGAATTACGCCGGAAACGACAGCCGCCTCGACACTGCCGCCATTTGGAACGGAAAGCGGAAAGGCGAGACGGAATCGGATTCTGAATCCGAATCGGATGAGGTTCTTGGGAGGCGTGGTCCAGTTTTTGGTCATGCCGTTGTCTATGCACTTGAAAAAATATGATAAAACCTAAAAAAAAGGGGTTTTTAGTTATTAAATAAGCTAAAAAATATATATTTTATATTTATATAGTAAGAAAAGGCGTTTTTAGTATGAAAAAATATTTCTTCGAATTTTTAATTTATTAAATTAAATCATTTAAAATTTTTTAATATTTATATATTTAGATAAAAAAAAAAATATATATATTTTTAAAACTGTGTTTGAGCCTTAATAAATATATATATATAAAAGGAGTTTTTAGTTTGAAAAAATATTTCTTTGAATTTTTTAATTTATTTAATGTAATCATTTTTAATTTTTTATATATTTTTATATTAAAAAAAAAAAAAAATAAAAAAAACAATACAAAATATTTAAAATATATATTAACAAAAACAATTAATATTATTTAAAATTGCGTTGATTTATTATTAATAATATTTTTTACATACCTTTAATTAAGTAATTCACATTATGCGAGTTTAAAATGTAATTATTTAATTATTTTGCAATTTTAATAAATATTTTACTCACTTATAATTATTTTAAAAGAGTAAAAAAACAGGGAAACCCCCCGCTTTGTTAATATCACTTTAATTAACCTCGTAGTCAATACCAGATATTTGTACTGAATTTCCCAAACTCACACACATTTCCTTGTAGTTTTTTTTTCCTCCTTTACACAACGACAAGTACACTGTCATGTATTTTTTATTCTCTGCGGAAAATTGCGACATAGTTTTTGCGGTAGTATGAGCTTTTCTTTTTTTTTTGTTCCCTTTTTTTCCTTCTCTCTCTGACCTTGCAATTCATGTTCGCTAATTAATTTGTAATTATGTATGTTAATGTGTGTGTAAGTGGCACTATTGCCGTCTCTATTTCTCTCTCATTCTTTCTCTCTTTCTCTTTCTCTGTGGACTCCACACTCGCTGCCCGCAAACATTGTTCTTAATTTAATGAAAGATTTCGATTATAAATGTCATTACATTTGCAGTCAGGCCCATTAAGCGTCAGGGGGATAAGGACAAAAGAGTTGGGTTGTGGGTGGTTGTGTTCCCAAAATCATTTTAGTTTCAGGAGAAAACCCAAAAAAAGTTGTCGATTTTTCCCAAGAGGCAAAGTAGAGGCGACAATTCTCCCAGGGAAAGTTGCGAGAAATGGCCCGCTGGAACACACGAAAATTGTGGACAGTCGAAAGAGAAAGAGAGTGCAGGAGTGCCCGTTGCCCGAAGTCCTGGCTAAAGGATAATGGGCGGGACTTGGGGAACATGTCCTCTGCATTATTAATGAGGCTCAGAACCGAGGCGTGCGGCAAATTTAATTAAACTGCCACAGAAAATGGCCGCCGAATGATGATGTGCGATGCTCGCGCCTGGCTTAGACTCGCAGACAGTGTGTGGCACGCTCAGATTTTAACCAGAAAATGTAACGAGCAGAGACAGGGGGGGAAATTCGGAATGGGGAAAGTGGAATGGGGAAATTGGTTTTGGGTTGGGGAGGAAATTCATTTTGGGAACTGCAGAAATCCAAAAAAAGGAGGCAGCCCTCTGTTCTGTTCGATTTTATTATTATTATTATAATTAGTATTTTTTTTTGTCTGCATTCAATTTAACTTAAGTCTATTTTTATTTTTAACAACTTGTACATAAAATAGATTTAAGATATATATTTTGGATCTTTTATAACTAAGTCAAAAATGTCATAATCTCAAATCGAAAAACAGTTTTGTGTGTTATTTTAGCTCTTTAATTAAATTAAATTGACAAATCTGCATACTTAATTTGTTTAAAAAATTTAATTTTTGATTATTTTAACTAAAACTCGTTTACAAATTTAAAAAATGGGTAACATTAAATTAATTAAAATCAATAAAAATCATAACTCTGTCAAAAAATTACTAATTTTAGTTCGGAAAGCTTTGTTATTTTATTTATATATTTATTTATTTTATTTATTCATTAAACTATTTAAAAAATGTATTAAAACTAACAAACCTTAAAACTTTGTCTAGCATTTGTATATTTATTAATCCAAAATTGAGCCACAGGACATGCAAAATATTACCCTGAACTAAGCTTACCCATCCGAATTAAGACGGAATAAATAAGGGATCTCCTGCAAAAGCTGCTGTTTAAATATATATATTTACTTTATTTTTTGTACAACTTGTTATCTAGCCGGGGCTCGTTCATAATTTTACGATGCTTAATAATTGATGTCTGTTCCGACCCAGTCAAGTGCCTTATTGAAAGCCAAGGGGGCGTGAGTCCTGTGAGTCCTGCGAGTCCTGGTAGGGAGTTGGCAATAAAAGTTTTTACGATCACACTCCATACTTTGAGACCTGGGGTTCAAGTCCAACCTGGGGTCTACAATGGGTTAAGGCAGTTAACCAAGTTTAATGACTGCGATTCGAAGTCGGTGGAAAAAGAGTTGAGTGGCGATGAACTCGGTTTCGTTGGCTGTTTTTCCTCGTCTCGGGCTTATGATAAAGTGCCATAAATTTGCCTGGAAATTCAATTGGAAGGAGCTGCTCCTGCTCCTGCTGTTGGTGTATCCTTTTCTGCTGTTGCCCTTATTCAGTTACTGTTTTTTTGTTTTTTTTTTTTGTTTTCCTGTTTTCCCCCAGCTTGTTCCTGTTTTTTTCTTGTTGTTTTTCTTCCAGCTTTTTATCGCCAATCAATAAGAAGAACTTTTCGTAATTGCCTTCGTCTTAACTGATTTTTCTTTCGAACAATATAAACCGCGCTCTGTAATAATCTGTGTAGTCTTTATAATAGCCATCGTTATATTTTTTTGTATTTTTATTTTTATTTAATCTTTTTTTTTTATTTTTTGAGAAATGTTTCAAGGCTTGTTGACGGTCGGTAAATATATGTTTGATTATGTTTTCGAGTGGCTGATTGTTATTTATGGGCCCTGGCTTACTGTGGCTCACTGGCCCAGTGACCTTGCCTACTTTTTGCGCTTGGGCCCCCGCAGGGAAAACAGTTCATTAAATAAACATAACCTCTCATAATGATGGCAGCACACACACATGAGGAGCAAGGACTACGCACCTTCCGCCAACAGAACTCTGCCCATCCTTCTCTCGGGCATTACGCACCCTTTTCCGCTGCTTCCAGGCCAACCAATTTGGCAGACACCCACTCACACACACGCACACACAGGCAGAAAAACATCCTGCTACTCGAAATGCATAAGGTCAGGATGCTTAGCAGGAAATGCATTATTGCCTTTTTTTTTGGCTAAGAAAATATTTTTTTTTAAACAGAAATTTAGGGAGAATTAAAGAATGGGGTATGAGTATACTTAATTTGTATCCTTTAAATCCCTTTAAAAAATGTCTAAAAGTATGCAATGATATAAAGAACCTTCTTTGAAACCGGTCTAAAAGTATGCAATACAATTTACGAATTTAATTCTTACTTATCTTTCAAATAAAACAATTAAAATAAAATATTCTGGATATTATTTTAAATAAATAAATAAATATTACATTTAATAAAACAAAAAAAGTAAAAAAAATATAAAAAGTAATTTTAATTTCACAAAATAGCCCCTTTGAACATATCATAGCCTACTTTTAAACACCAATTTAATTGATTTCAAATAAAAAGAGTTTAAAAATTAATTTCCAGGTACTTGAGACTCTCCTTCTCACTTTAAAACATTTTTTTTTCTCTGCACAGCGAAAAATCCCTTTTTGAGAGATCGTAAAGCCAGCGAACGGGGCCTAAGGGAGCGGCCAGGGGCGAAGGCATAGGAGTGGGTCAGCATGTGGGGCTTCCTTTGGAGGCTGGGGCTAGAGGGGGGTACTTTCAAACTGGTTGCTGCTGTGCCAATTTATGAGTGAGCGCCGCCTAAAAGCATGCAACACTTCTTTACATATGCCATATGTTTGCTTGTGTGCGTGTGAGTGTGTGTGTGTGCTGGGGCTCTCTACAAGTGCGCCTCCTGTGTGTGAGCGTGTATGAATCAATTTGGCGCGCTGCTTTTGTTTTCATTTCTTTTATAATTAATTGCATTGCTTACGCTTGCCTGGGCCTCAACTGCGGGCTGTCCCCAGCTCCTGCCTACCTCTCCTTTATCCATCTGCTCTTTATTCTCTCGCTCCTTCCTTTCGCCTTCTTCTACCGAAAAATCACCGCAGGACTTTTGGCCTAGGGATGTGCATAAATATATTGAGAAGAAATAATCGAAATGATGTTGGAAATTCAGAAAAGAGTTTTATCGAAAATTTAAAAATATTAAAATTCGGAAAACATATCCTAATTTTATTTATCGAAAAAAAATAATAAATTCGTCTAAAATAATTTTGAAAAAGGTTACATATATTTTTAAATTTATTTTTTACAATTTAATCCATTGACTTTTTAAGAATATTACTTTCTTACAATAATAATGTTTATTTTGATATGAAAAAATCAATATTTATAATAAACCATTTTGATCTTTATTAATATTTCTATTAAACAGTTTTAATCTAATAAATAAAAATATTTTCAATTACTTTAGAAATATAACAAAAATTATAATTATCAAAATTGCTAATAATTATCGAAAAAAATTAAGATATATCGATATTTGTTTGCCATCTTTACTCAGGTCCCCAGGCAGTTGAGGAAGCAGGAAAAAAAGGGGGATGTTTTGAGGGGAGGGAGCCTTGCTGCGTGTGATTATTGGATCAAATTGTGCACAGGCTTGTTTACATACACCCACACATCACACATCACGCTTACACATACACATTTATACAGCCACACACACGCACAGAACGCAAGGTTATTTCGATCAAAGTGACATTTAATTAAATCTCAAAAACAAAAAAGTGCGAAAACAGAGAAACGAAAACCCAGAACGCATTAAGAATAATACCAGAACCCTGGAGCTGAAGCTGGAGCCTGAACCTGAGCCTGAGAGAGAAAAGTACCAATTGCTGGGTCAGTGAGAAAATCAGACTGATTAATAGGTAGGCATATTAGTTGCTGGGCTTTATAGTGGCATAAACAGTTAATTAATTTGTAGATCTATATATACCTAAGGAAAATACAAGAGACATTTTTTTATAGGAATCAGTATTTATATATTTGTATATATTATATTTATTTATAGTATTTATTGGATTAGTATTATATAGTTTTTGATTTAAGGCTCTAAATTTTTTTTTCACCCTGTATAATTAAAAAAAAAAAAAGGATACCTAACTTAGGGCGCTATGCATCTTATTATTATATGGTATTTGATCTTAAGCTTTACGCATCTTATTATTATATTGCCTTAGATTTCAAGCTCTCATTGATATGTATTTATATATTATTTTTGTAATGAAAAAATAAGAACTAATCCCGCTTAAGCAATTCACGTTACGCATCTTATTATCATATTGCCATGTATATAAATTTTCATTACCAGCTAATATAATCAATCAAGGTGTAAATTGTTATTCCACCTGCCTAATGAACTGCTAAACATTGTCCTTATTATAATAAAAGACCACCAAAGACCATAATGTCTTAGTTTTCCATGTAAATATATATATTTTCTTTTGTACCAATCCCACATCAATAAATGTTTTGTGTATATATATTTTTGTTTCTAGCTTACAATGTATTTAATTCAGGTGTTAATTGTTATACCAACATTTTCTTATGCTAATTTTTCCCAGACACTAATTTCCATTAGGACATTTTGGCTTTTTGGCATATCAAGAGATGCTTTTTGTCTTTTTGGCTTTTGTTTTTGGCCAAGACAAAATGCCATGAATTTGTGGGGGTCCCCCACAAAGATTGTTAGACAAATTACCGTAGTGATTATGACGCCGCATCTCTCTGACCTGAGTAACAACATTCCTGGCTTCGCTCCCGTTGAGGTTATCAATTAGTCCATTCCTGTGGCTCAACAATACTAGCTTCTTCTTGCCGTTTTGTGCAACAGTTTGCCTATGCACAGAAAGAAATTTATTATTACTAGGACTTTAGGTGGGAAAAGAGAGGGGTTTAGGTTTAATTAAATTTTTATTTAATAAATTTTCTCACAAATATTTGTTTATTATATATGTTTTCGATTTTTTATAGCTTATATTTGTATTATTTTGTCTCAATATTTTTTTGTGCTTTTTTTTTTCGAGTGTATTTGTGTGTGCAAATAGTTTGGAGGCTTTTGCGTGCGGTTTATGCAACGGCTGGCAGCATTGATTAAATGTCGTTTAAATGTGCAAGCAAATCAGGAGGACGTAGCTCACACACACGCACACGAACACAGAGCATGCAGGACTCTGGACTGCTGCCCGCATGTGGCCAGGACCTCCAGCGGCGTATGTAGAGAGGATCCTGGCCTGCGATGATGGAATGCCTGTGTGCGCCACGATGTTATTGTACGATGTCTATGCATGTGCCATATATATATAATGTGTGTGTGTATATATGTTGTGCGTGTGCCCGTGTGTATTTAGGTGTGTTTGTGTGCCCAGGATAAATGCTAGATGGCAATGGAGGCAAATGTTAACGCATTGAATTCGATGCGATTGATGGAACTGCACGCCCACACGAACATCAACCCCGAGTGCATTGTGTGTGTGTGGGTGGTTACAGGAGGTAACCAGGATATGGCATAGCGGCACACACATATGGGGGCCATGGAGGTCCATATGCCAAAGGTAGACAGATAGAAATCGACACGCAGCTGGTGGTAATGCTTAAAGCAACAGACCGAACCCAGAAGGGGCACGCACACACAATGGAATCGAACGGCATCGAAGCGAGCGGAATCGTATATCGTAGTCCCATTTCGATATTAAAAGCTCCGATAGGCAGTCATGCTTGGTAAGGCGAAATAAACGTATCGATAATATCAAGCAATAATTGGTCAAAAAATTCATAAACATTTCTTTCGAATTCTGGCAACAGTTTTGGGCTTCGTTGTTTAGTTATTAAATAATACCGATATTTTACGATCAAAATTAATAAATATTAAATATTTTCAATATGACCTTAATATTCCTCCAAATAAATCTTAGAATTAGGTTATTTACGATTATTGCCCAATCTTTAATTAGGCTACAAGGTATATATATTTATTTAACCAAAAATAAACTCCACCTAAACAAATATTAATAAATCAATCGATACCCATGATTTATGCTTGTTAAAAGCTCTGTAAATAAAACTGTGGCTCAAGTAAAAAAAACCGCATAAACCTGTCAAAAACCATGGCAGCAGCACCATCAAATTTTTTCGATAATTAGCGAAAAATTGCGCTAATTAAAAATATATAAACATATGTACATATATTTGTAAAAAAACAATATATGGCGGCGACCTAGGGGCTCTAAACACGGTGGGCATCGAGTCCCCTTGTTTACCACCTGTTAATTACCCGGTAAACACCTTGGGGCATGTATTTATTTTAATTTGCCATCCTTTCACGTTTTTTTTTTTATCTTTTGTTTTTAATTTTATTTGTTTTCTGCTCTTTGGTCGTTTGTTGTGGTTGGGGCTTTGGTTTTTTGTGAGTGAGGATGAGGGATTTTTTTTAGTAATTTGCTCCATGGTGGCCAGCAGTCAATAGGGTTGCCACCTGCCATCTGCTACCTGCCCTACCTGCCCGTGTGCACACACAATCACACATACATACTCACACACGTGGTAGTGGGAACGCTGAGAAGCGCAAATTTAATTAAAGTTGGGAAAACACTATTGACTCTAACGGTAAATTATGCAGCAGACTACACAGAACAAAGCGCAGATGAACAACCCAGGAATGCCAGAGGGTTCGAAAAGTGGGTGGTGGAAAATGGAAAAGGGGGTGGGGTAGTATAGCGAGCGAGGGGGAAGGCAGACAAATGGACAAGAGAAATGGATAGACAATCGCATAGATGGAGATAGATTGCCAAGTCGGCAGCTTCTATTGCCCCTTCCCCTTGACATACAGCACTTGGGAAAATATTTCGATACATTTTTGTATCGACTGGAGTCTTTTCAAAAATAATTTTGAAATTAATTTATTTATATATATGAAAAAGCTTGAACGGTGATACATTTTTTTAAAGTTTTGCCTCAAATTTCTATCGATATCAAATAATAATAAATTGTTTTAGCTAAATAGAAACTTCATATAGCTGTCAAAATCTAGATTTAGTTCTTGTTGTGGTAGTTTAAATTGATATCGAAATATATCGATAAAATATAGATTTTATTAAAAACAATTTATAAGTATTGCACCAATTAATTAATATCTTGTAGATGCCTGTCTTACTTAACAATTTAATTATAATAAATACTAAATAATTGTTTAATAGTAAATAAAAATGATTTATTAATTTATGTAATATTTATACTTTTTTTTAACGGTAAATAGATAAACTAATATATGCTTATTAAACTAATTCTTCTTCCCTATGCGAATGAATGAAGTCCCACGAGGCCACCAAATCGATTTCCCCTTTCAAGATTAACCGAATTTTCCTTGTTTTTTTTTTTCTCCCAGTTTTTCCCTGATATTTTTCAGATTTTCCCCCAGTGCCCCCCCACTTATGCACTGGCATGCAAAAGAAGGTAAAGCTCTGGGCTCATGGGCGGTGATTTTACAATTGGAAAGGGGGCAACCAAAGAGGCTTTAGCTATGCGCATACGTTGGTTGCCTCAACTCCACTCCAGATGTGCATTCAGAACCAGCTTGGGATGGCGGCAAAGCGGGGACAAGACATCAGTGGACTGGGGAGAAGGGACGAAGGACGATGAGTTTTCCTAGCTGAAGAGCACAACTCGAAATCGAAATCGAAATTGACGAAAAACGGCGTTCAAAATGCCAAATGAATCTCAGCTTGTGGCATGTGTGTGTGTGTGTGTGTGTGTGCCTTGGCGAAGTGCAATCTCAGAGGGGTGTGTTTTCTAGGGGGGGAAAATGGGGGGACAACGGCACGGAAAACAAACACACAACGCACACGCGCTCAAAGGAAACGAAGAGGGAACGAAGCCAGGAATACGCTGGCAAATTGCTTTGATTGTTGAAAAAAAATAAAAATTAAAAAGAGGTCTAAGGGAGGGTCTTAAGCCTTAGAATTGTAGGTTATTTATTAAATTATATATTAAGATTTTTTAAAAATATAATTTTGTATTTAATTTAATTAATTTTGAGGTTTTTGTGAGGGGAGTAAGCTTAAGTATTGGATTTTTTATAATATTATACTTCGTAATGTTAAAATAATAATAATACTTTTAAGTACTAAATTCTAATATTAAATTAATATATATAATATTTTTTTAAAATATTTATTCCTTTTTGTTTTTAAGAAAATTGCGCCCCTAAAAAATCTATAATTTCTTAAAGAGAAGCAAGCTTAATTTTCAGCTATTCTTAAAATTAAAATTATACTTTTAAGTACTTGAAAGAGCTCCAAAATAAAATAAGAAGTCTTCATATGCTGAGTTTTTGTAAGAAACTGATTTTATTTCATTCAAACCCTAGCTTATATAGCTAACATGAGAATGTACATTGTAGATCTTAGTTCTAGACCCACGCATCGGACAGTTCCCGATCGTGAGAAATATTTTAAGCGATAAGGGTGCACATGTCAACCCGATCTTACATATCTTAAACAAACCCAGACCGCTCACAGGAGGTCATATTTCGGGTTACTTGTTACATAGGCTCAAGTGGCGGTTTCAAATAGCTATGCACACAAGTGCTAGACAGTGCACTGTGGCCGGGACTTAATCGCTAACAGATGCGTTCTTATTTATAACCGTGTTCATGTTTGAACATTCTGCCAAGGGCCAGCAAGGTGTGGGTGTACATTTAAATTAGTTGCAATAAAAACATAAGTGGACTGTATTTATTTATTCGATATTATTAATTTTGCAACT
>VNJY01007696.1:0-10702 GCA_008042715.1 Drosophila bocki
TGATTCAGGAAAGATACACGCAGTGCGTAGTCATAGTGTAGTCGCCGGCTCTGGGCAGCTTCAGAAGTTATAGACTACTTTAGCCAGCAAAAGGTGAAAAAAATGGACACCTGGCAGGTAGCGATTTACCTGTACAAGCCCACACAAAACTACCGTTTTTCATAATTTGAATAAGAGGTAATGAATATACCTGTCACTTTAAAAAAAAATCAAGACAATTGGTTATGTAGTTTTTGTGTAATATTACCTGAAAGTCGACTAATTTACCTATTTTTTGTTGTATGACGCATACACGGAAAACAATTTCGACTTTGAATGCTCATATCTTCCTCAAAAAAAATCTGAAAATTTGTTTGGTTACAGATTCGGAATCCTTGGGAAATTCTCTGTCGATTTCTTATGGTTTAAATCGATTTTGCGATTATGACTTTTTCGATTTTTGCAACGGCTTTTGTTCGAGAGGCGCTACTGTGCGTCGTCCCGAAGTATTCTATTATTTATTTTCCTTAAATTATACTAACTAATGCATGCTAGTTTCAGTTACTTAGGACCCAAACAAGGACAATCTTTATATAAAGAAAAAAAAAAAAAGTAGTGTGTGTATTTTAATCAGAATTTATTCCCGGCCAGCAGTGCTACCGTAGCATGTGGTAATAGTAATGGTAATGGTAATTATATCATTTGATCTACGTCTAGTTTTTGGTGAGCTAAGCAAGGACCCATATTTCGCATGTTGAGCTAAGGTAGGAATATTTCACTCCAACTTAAACAGCGATAACAATGTGCGTCTGTGCTCAACCCAGTTCTCAAGCATTTTCCGCCAGTCTCGAGCACAAAAGGGGCAAATTTGCATTGCATAAAATTAAAGCAAACGAGTGTTTAACATATGTAATTTTGACAAACACAAAGACAAGCGGAAGGAGGGGAAACCGCGAAAAGAAAACTGACAGAGGATCGCATTAATGCAATTTAACAGGGCGTATGCATAATATTTAGCTAAGCCGAAACCCCAAAAAAAAACACCAAGCAGCGAAACTTAATTAAAAATATGTGCGCATAATTATAACTATATTTAGCAAGCAACAGCCTCACACTTACTCCCTTACCCGCACACGCTTGGAAATGTGCATTAATTTCGCATGCAAAAAATAGGAAGCAGCTGCACACAAAAGCCCAACGCAAAAAAGTATGCTACAATCTTTTTTTGCCGCGACTCACTGTACAAAATTGTGGATTTAACAGAGAAATAAAACTAGTTGCGCATTACAAAACGCTATTAATCGGTATAAATTTATTGTCCGAAGACAATACGAAACATCTGGCTATCAGAAGACATACTTATATTGTTTTCTGTAAAATTCTAGGATTATTCTCAATCATCCTGACTTCTTGATCCCAACACTTAAAGCGGCTGTAAAGCTAATGGTTGTCGAATTCGAACTTGGGAATTATTTGTGAACCCGCAACAAGTCGCTCTTGGATGTGAAGATGAAACCCTGTATGCTTTTTCAGTTTGGATTTTATTTCATAATTAAAATCATAATTGCAAACTAAAATAAACAACATATAAAGAATGTCTATTTTTGCATTATTTATTCTTTTTTATATTTTAAGGAAATCTTTTTTTTTAACCTTTACTTACATTATTATTACTTTATATACTAGTTTAAAACAAGGTAGGTAATATAGAAATATCAATATTTAAATATAATACTAAACAGCTTTCGGTAAAATATAAGTCACTTTAATATCGTTAACATCCCACCTTTTAAATTTCAGGTTTCATGGGTGGCCTAACAATTTAATAAATACAAAGTTTCCTGCATTTCTTAAGTCTATTCTTTAATTTTTCCAGTTCAGTTCAGTTTCTGTGAAACAAATAATAATAATTCATACTTCAAAAATCAATCAGAAATGTAAATAAATCAATGGTTACAAATTGATGATTATGTTAACACGAGAAAAACAATCATTTTGAAATATATATGAATTTTTAAGTCCCATCAAATGAATCCATTTCGCCAAGTGTAAATTGAAGCGGCCTTCTGCTGATGATGATGATCCTGCGCCGGGTTTTGTCAACACGCCGCCAACATCCTCGTCCTGGTATCCTGATGAGCGTCAGCAGTTACCGTAAATTATTTTATTTATACCGTTGGCCAGGCGCGGCAGGATCGCGGGGCCGGAAGCTGCACACTGTGAGCTGTCTGTGTGCTTGACTTAATAAAATAAATTTAGAAGCTGCCTGCCTGGCTCATGCATCTCCCTCCGTGGCCGTGGCGCTTCCCCCGCGCCCATCACGCCTCAGTTGGGCGGGCTAGCAAAACGGCAAAATGTGCATAAATGTGTTGTTGTGTTGGTGTGCACTGTGTGTGAGAGTCTGCCGTTTATTATTTATGCATGCTGTGCAACATTTTCACCCAGCAGCTGCACAACAAACGCGAAAACGTGGCACGGCTGCCTGGCCATCAGATTTTTTGCCTTGTGCCGCCGAGTTTAGCTTTGCATCACTCGCGCACAGTGAAACGAAACGATGGCACAGCACAAAAACTTTTTGTTCAATACATTGTCCCCTATATATGATAGTTATAAAGTTTGTCTTTGATTAAAAACGAAGGTTTACTAACTTGGGAAATAGGAGATAGTAATTGAATTTTTATTGAACTTGAAATTAGACCCATGTTTTTATGAGAGAAACTTGCGTATTGTATTCAGTGAATTCTATAGAAGATAAATATATATATATTTCTTAATTGTTTGTAAGCAGTGACCTATGTATGTATATCTTATAAGAATTTGCAATATTCTTTCAGATTTCAGGTTTCGCAACTTCGCCACAAATAACAAAATGACCAAAGAACATTATAGAAAAAGTATATTGTGTAATCATACATTTGGCTTTTTTACCATATTTAAACTCATATCTTGGAATACGCATAATTCCTAAGCAAGTGGGGTTCCCCTTTCGTTCGTCAAACAAACTCTTATTTAAGTCATAAAGTACTTCAGAAAGCCATGTTGCCGATTGCGATCATTTTAATTTTCAATTAAGGCGAACAAATTTAACATATGTACAATTCAATTAGAGACTTTTTCTTTAGGCCTTTACAAAATACAATAATTTCCCATTTATGTACATATGTTGCTAATCTGGCAATGTAAAAAGTCATTGTTAGCCTTTTACTAATACAAGAACCATTCATTTTATGACCTGATTTGATCATCAAAAAGAATACCTTTTGAGGCCATTAAAAAGTAAGCATTTAAAATGACATAATTGGATTATGACTGCTAAGGCGTCGCAACGGACGATTGTCCGACTTAATTATATAACTTTCCCTCGCATTCTATTTTGCTTTTATTAAATGAGCCGCAGCCCGTTTTTCGCGATTTTTCTTTTCATATACGTATATGTTTGCTTTACATAATTGAGTTTGACAACAATTTGCAAATTGCTTGCTAACCGACCTCAAAACTTTTTAAATTGGATTTATTTTTCTGCATTTAGTGCGATTTATTTATTTTCACCTATGTGGCTTTGTCTGTTTGGATCACTCGCCATTTTTCGTTTCGTGCGCTTGGGTTTGCTTTTGTTTGGGCACCCACAATTGTTGGCATTTAGATAATCAAAATATATCACAATATTTTTCAATTTAATTGGGTAGCACAAAAGCTGGAAAATAAACAGACACACTGGAAGTTTAACAATGTATTTGTTGAGTGAGTGTCTCGAGTTATTGATTGATTGATTCGGTTTTGTATATTTTGTATAAAATTAAAGGGAAATATAGAGCTAGTTGTTACCAATAAATTAAATTGAGTTTTAAATCGTTCATAAACGGAGTTCCGACATTTTCAAAAATATAAATGCTTTGCGGTGTCTGTACATTCAATTTTTAAATTTAAATTTTTAAATTGAGCCCTAAGGGAAACAAATAGTACCGTAAATCTCTTTAAAATTGAATTTATTCGAAAAAGAGCCACAACAAAAGGCGACAGCGAAAATGCACTACGGCCACAATGTAACTAGGACGACCTGCAGCAGGCAGGACAATAAAATGCAAAAAATAGCACATTTTCGTTTCTCTTTTTCCCCGTTTATTATTATTATTTTTGTTATTACTACGCCGTCCTATTGTAGGGCTGTGCATCATTAAATCTATGGAGAGGTCGATTTAATAAGTGTGGCTGGCCAAGGCAAACAGAACACCGGCAAAGGATACATAACTCTGTGTCCTGCGGCTCTCCATTGTGAGGGTAGGCAAAAATTAAAGCTGCGCCTTTGGTCAGCATGGTTCGGGCGTGTGTGCTGCTGAGCTTCGCAAAGCAATTTACAAAAGTTTTTCCATCAAAAATCCGCTGTCAGTATAAATATCCTTAAAATAGCCAACACGGCTGCTAAGCACACACACACACACTTAGCAGCTCATGGATGATGAAGGATCCTGGCCGCTTCCTGGCTGGCTGCACTTTGCTCCTGCCTGCAGCAATATGATTTATGGATGCATGTGCTGATATATGCCATGTGCCTCCTGTCTGCCCCATGCCCTCTCCCCGTCTCCGCTATCCCCCGCCTCAGGATCCGCTGCTCCACTGCACGTCCTTCTATTGTTGGCGCCGAAAATTATGCTACAAAATTTTTCCCTCTCCATAACTAGCTCACACACTCCGGCAGCCTGCACTGGTGTTGGGCTCATCCATTTGTAGACCAAACAAAGAGGAACGTGTGTCCACACACACTCACACGAGCAGACGGCCGGGCTTACTCTGATTTTCACTGGTAAATCAGAGGCACTTTAAATTGAGCATGTTACGTTACAAGGACCCTCAGAGCCCCTCTCCCGGAATGTATCTCCACAGGCTTACCGGCAAAGTGAAGCGGTGTTCCCAGCCTCTCTCTCTCTCTCTCCTTCCCCTCCTCGATTTGCTCCATTTTGAAAGTAAATCTGTTTAAATGTTTGAGATGCGATTATTCCTTCCCCATCTTCTGTTGCGAACTGACTGTGTGTGGTCCAGAAGTTCATTTTCAAGTCCTGAAGCCACAAACAGCTCTTTGTTATTTGTATTACAAAAAGAAAAAAACAGAGCTTTAAAACATATAGTAGTGGAAAATACAAAACTACATTTAAATAAAAATAAAAAAATATTTGTAAACTTGAAACCCTAGCAAGGCCTCAGTTATGGACTCGACTAACCATCAGACATAACAATATAGTTTAAATAAAATTATAAAATATCCCACAGGTTTGTGTTTTGCTTGGATATTTGGCTTTCTTAAGCTGCAGTTTGATTTTAGCTTAATTCCCTTAGTTTATGCGGATTTACAAACAAACACACGATATGAAGATTAACTTATTTAAAGCATTTTTCTGAACTTGGGCATTTATAATATTACCCCAAGGTGGGGCTAAAAACCAAGTCCAAATCCGTGCAAATGTGCACTTCAAATGCTTTGCCCGTGATGAAAAATGTCACTCCCCTGCCATCTAGAATTTTATAAAATCCTTCGGTTGCCTTATCGACCGATGGCCTTCCTTTCGATTTTCTACATCCACTTTATCAATTTAGCCAATGAAATTCGACAGCGCCTTTAGTTTTATTCGTCCCTGTTTTGGTTTGTGCATTTTTGTGTATTTTACGCTTTTGCACTTTATCTTGACTGCAAAGTTGGAATAAATCATTCATGATCGACTCGGTGCGCGAATTGAGCTGCTTTCGTGGCTTTCTATTGTTAGCTTCAAGGAACACCAGTACCACCTGATTCGTTTTGATTTCTATTGTGCTCAGTTGAGAAGCCAGCCAATTGAATTGATTTTCGTAATTGGTTAAAATCAATCGAATGGCTATTCCTTGTGCAATTACTTCGCATTCTTTTGCGGCTAAGCTGTAGGAACTCTTGCGTACCATGCCAATTATTAAGTGCAATCATCTATATAACATTAACTATCGAATGAGCTTGTCAAATCAATAAATACTTATTTCGTTCCTTTTAATCTTTGTAGTTTTCTGAAAACTTGTTGACCATTGAGGAGACTGCAAACACCATGTGGATAGTAGATGCCACTAGTTAGGGCTGGTTTCTGTTAACTTTCTATCCGAAACAGGTAGTCACCAGATAAGCTTATGGGAAAGCAAATCTATATCCTATCCCCCATAATTTATCCGAACGTGAAGTAACATATTAGTGCTGTTTAGTAAGCTGTTAATTATAGATTTTTGCTGTAAAACACATAGTTGTGCTGTAAGGAGCAACCATGTATGCTTTGCCTATCGAAAAAGACTTAGCAGCCAGTCTGGGTTCATGTCAAAGTAATGTCTGATTATCTGCAGGCACTAAGTAGAAAGTCCCTGCTTGTCAAATTTGGTGTCTCGGCCCAGTTGTCACTTCTTATCTCCCTAAAATTGCACGGCAAGCAACAGTTAAGGCTAAATCGATTACCCAGTGATATTCAGTGACTCGCGGCCATGTTCGACTGCATTGATGAGCTAGCAGCCTGTCAGGACTCCGGCTCAATCTCTGCCCGTTGCTGGGGACGCCCTAACGAGTTCTAAAACATTTTGCCCAGCTAAACGAAGTTCAACGCACTGAATAACAAGTAGTTTTCCCCAGCACAGACAATTTTCCTATTTTTCCGTGGGTCTGTTATTTTCTTCACTGCGGCTTATGTTGCGGAAGACTTGCGCCGAAGCTCACTGGAGGCAAGTCGGGAGTGCAGGACTCAGGTTGAATTCCAATGAGGATGCAGGTCGGACCCACACATAAAGTCTCATCGGTGAGGAACTAATGAGCAGCTAAACATTTGTTGACAGTCCGAAGCCTCAGCGCTAATTAATCGCTTTGTAATCTACAGTATTAGAGCCTTTTGTGCGGCTAATAAATTCCCCATTGTCAACAAATTAATATGAAATTTTATTTATTCGCCATGTGCTTAATTATGAATTATGCATTTTACATACAGACAAACAAAGTTCGTAATTTAAATCCGTTTATCTAACCTTATCCCCTCATCGTTCACCAATAATTATTCTCATTTGTTTCGGATTTGTATTGTGATTTTTACGCTTTTTTCACTCGTTTTTTTCCGGGGAGTATAATCCCTTTGTGGGCGTATTGCCAACCGCCATTACTTTAAAAGTGTAACATTATTTGTTTTAATTAAAATGGATTAGTTTGCCCATCATTACGGGTTTTACGGGTATAAAGGAAAACAATTTTTCTAGATTTAAGAAGATTTTATTTAAATTTAAGTATAAATTAAATTTTAAAATTTGTATTCCTTCATATTTCCATAAACTTGCCGCTGCCATGCCAAGAAACAGGCAATACCTAAACCAATCGAGCAGAGCCAGGGACAAGGACAAAAGCCGATAAAGGGTCTGGCCAGAAGAAGGATTTGCCCAGCAAAAAAGGATAACGAGAAATCCCCGAACAAAAACAAAAGCGCGTTGATGTATGATGTTGCCAATTGTTTGAAGTAAATCAAACGGCACGGAGCTTCCGAATGGATGGATGGACGATGAGGCGGATGGCAGGGAGCTGGAAGCCGGATAAGTAAGTGCAAGACGGCAAAAGGCACATCCTGTGGTCGAGGCCTCAATGAAGCTACAAAGCAACCGTTGCCAATGATTGCCATGGCCTGGTGCCTACGCTTTCGGGCTTTGTGCCAGCTGCCTTGGGCCAGGGTAAACAAAGCGCATTGAAAAATTGCCAGGAATAAAGTAAGCGACCAACTGCCGGCCAGTGCGGCCCAAAAGCTGGCGCCTATGTCCGTGTGTTGACAGCTGTTGGAGGCGGAGAGTCATTTATATTTCTGTTACCCAGCCGGGCTCGGTCTGGTCCTGCCTGGGCTCACTTTGAGCTATTCAATCAGCCGGACGAACCGACCGACCACTCTTTCTGGATGTGGTCAATGCCAGGAAAAGGGGCACAAATTAGTGCGGACAATGCCGCCTGTCGGCATACAAGCACCATCAATTAACTTGAATCCAGATCGAATATTTATCGCGCATACTCATTGCGACATTTCCATAAACCCAATGCAAATCAGGGCGCGTGTAATGCGAATTTATAGCCGCAAATTGTCAAAGGAGCAGTCTGACCAAATAAACAGACTCATTCAACAATTCTAAATGGGCTTGGCAATGAAAACCGTATTACTACGGACCCCTCGATGAATGATTTAATGTCCTGCCGAATGTTAAGTCCTGCGCTTGAAATAAGACCATGTGAATTATTACTATATTTTACATAAAAAAATCATTCTAGAGAAACAAAATCAATTCACATTTTGTATTTTAAAAATATACATAGTTGAGCTTTTAAATAAAATAATTTTTAAATAATGACCATACTTAGGTGTAGAACCAAATATCTTGTCCTTGTACTTGCCTTATTTTATCCGATTTAGTTCGTCCTTTATTCCGAGATATATGTATAATGGATTATATTATGGTGGATATTTGTTGTATATGTTAAGGCTTAGTGTCCCTCGACTGCCCATGGGTCATCATAAATGCAACAAACGGCCGATTTTTGAGTATGAAAAATGTATTTCGAAAAAATGCTCTGCAAACCATTTTAAAATTAGCACCATTTTCGCAGAGTTGCAAAACTTTGGCAACAAAAAGGCAAACAAAAAGTTAATTAAAACAAAAATTACGGCCAGTGGTCGGTGGTCGGTTGGCGGTGCAGCAGCATTAGCAGTGCAGTCGAAAATGCAGCCGGAAAATCTGCGCGCCATCTAAAACAAAAATTAATTTTTGGGCCAAAGGCAGGGAAAGTTTTTATTTTGTTCCCATTGTTGTTGTTTGCTGGCCAGGCGAGAGCTTGCATTGTTTTGCATATTTTATGCGCCGGAAGTGTGTGCGGCCCCCAACAGCCAAAGCACTCGCCATCATTCCTGCCAATCTCTGCCTCTGCCCCAACCGGCGAAACTGAAAAAAATATATGCAACACGCAAATTATGCAGCGCAAGGCGCATAAGACAAACTTTTGTTTTGCGGATTCGACAACCGGCGAAATGAAAATTAATACGAAAGCCAAAAAATGGAGGCTCGCCCACACACCCTAACATCACACATACATACATACATATGTATATCGGAGACTCACATCAGCATCAACAACTGGTGCAGCGAGGGTGTAATTAAAAATGCAAAAAAAAAAAAAAAAAAAAAAAAAAAAAAAAAAAAAAAAAAAAAAAAAAACAGGAAAAGCTGAGAATTCCCTTATATCCGAATTGATATAGGACATCTACTCAGCCCAAAATTTAGGCCATGAAATGGGAGATACAACTGCTGCTGAAATTGATAAATAAAGTAACACGATTTCAAGAACGTCGGACTAAAATATTTGAAGATAGTCAGGCGTTTTCTTGTTTCCACTCGGAAGTGAATTTGATGACATTTGCGGATTTTCCGTTAACACAAGCGAATTTCCCTTCGAGATTTAAGGAAGAAGAATTATGGCTGGTATTTTAAACAAAAACACTTTCTCATTCACTTTAGACTAAAGCCGATCTTTTAATTGTAAAACAACATAAAAACTAATTGTTTAAAATTAATCTTAGATATATGGATTTATTTGGAATGCTAAAACCCTTAAATGGTCCCTATCAAAAATGATTCAGGAGCGGCCGATTTGCAATAATATTTAAGGTTAGAATCGGACCAATTTTATGGAGCAACCACAAAATTATCTAAAAATCAAGTATATTAGCTTTAAGTAATTCAGTTTTGCAATACTGTTCCTAAAACCTCAAAGAATAAAATACAATTAACATTGTCATTCACATAATCGCATTGTATTTAAAAATAATTAATTTCTGATTTTGCGGATTTGAATCCACCAGCCAAGTGGCAGTCGGAAATTTTCCGAGCGGTTTCGTTGGGAAGTTAACAGAGACGTAACAGAGGGAAATACGAATCCGTAAGGATTTTTCGAAATTGAGAACTAGAACATGTCAGGGAAATCCGAATCCGAGTAAATCTTGCGAAAGTGGAAACTAAAACAGGCCTGAGAAATATGTTTTTTGAGTTCTAATACGGTCACACCGATTTAAAGCGTGCTGGCATTTCGGCTTTTTTTTTCTGTTTCTCTTTCGATAATAAGTATTCGAATTCAAATAAAAAGTTATGTTTCTTGGATCGTCTTTGAGGCGTGCGTTGCTTTTTTAAGGGCGGTATTGTGGGGTAATATGAAATAATATTTGTGAAAAGTGTAAGCCGCGATCCTCTAAAATTAAATTCTTCCTTCACATACATTCAAAACAGATGGGCGCGCGCACGATCATTCTTGCCAAAGCTGGCGATGGTCATACCAAGAAGATCTAATATCGTACAAAAGTTGCGGGCACACTAAGCGTAGCCAGGCCAAAAAACATAACGCAAGATTACTGACTGAAGCAGCAAGCATAGCTGTTCGTAGGCGCGGGCTAGTTGATCTTGATGTCTTATTAGGATTAGTTGCATTAAACCAGCGTTTGAAAAACTACGCTACTCCCGTAGTATTTCGTTTTGCTATTGCTACCGCTCTCGCTTTGACGAGAGCCGTAGCAGAGCCGTAGCAGAAGATCGGCAAATGCTTTGCTATAGCTATAGCGTAGTTTTTTCGCTTCAAAAACTACGGCTATAGCTATAGCAAAAAATAAATAGCAGTGCTCTGCGTAGCCGTAGCCGTAGCAAAAAATTGAGAGCGAGATGA
>VNJY01007697.1:0-13095 GCA_008042715.1 Drosophila bocki
TAAAACAATGAAAACAATTTCTTTTTTAAATTAAGATTTGGTTTTTAATCTAAGGATATTCCAAAGGTTCTTTAAGATGAAAACCCATACTGATTATTATCTTTTTTTACTTATAAAAGAACCACAAAACATAAATATATATGTACTTCTGTATTAGGTTACCTTAGGAAATCGGTTATCAGGAACACAAAGACCAACTGCACCATGTGCGAATAGGTGCCCACCGGGTAGACATCTTGCGTGAGCTGCAGTTAGCGAAAATAGTATAATCTCCCATGCTAATGAACTCGATCGCACTCACCTGGTCACTTGTGATGTTACGCCAGGGACCCAGCAGGTACTCCGTGACATACGGCTCCGACGGCCGGATCTCGCGAACGAATCCGAAGACGCATAGCAGACACGAGATCTTCAGCCACTCCTTCATCTTTTGGATTGTGTAACGGTCAAGCGGTGGTCCCTAACGTAATCTAGAGTGGCGTAAGAAAGAGCGCCAAAATCTGTGGCCGGTAGCTGGTGTTCTGCATCCACATTTGGACAAGGGTAAGCTGAATATATCGCTGGCGGGCCAGCCTGGATTCACGGACAATCTGGTGTATCAGGCCATGGTCGTCGGGTGCTCAATCTAATCTCTAGACTCCGCGGATTCGAAATTATCACTTCGGAGCGAGCGCGTCGTTATATTTACACAGAAATCGCTGTTCCAACGATTGTTAGATAATTGTGAATTTATAATGCGGCTATTGCAGACACAACCGGCCGGCGACGCTCGCAATTACCTTTTGAATGTCACTCATGGAACACTAACGCTAGTGTGCGGAATTACTCTCCCACAGGTGGATCGGGCTAACGGTTTTCCAAACACCCTACACGTGTTCACCCGCGTACACAAACGATTCGCTACTGCCAATGGCGCTGTTATCGATTTGTCGCCAGCACAGAACACACTTTTGCGACTTATAAATATATTTATTTACCTAAAGCGGCAGCCGCAATTGAAATCAATTGACTTCCGAGCCATAAATAAATTCGATTTCATGTTGTTATGGCTGGCTGTTACGTCACGGCCACAAGAACAACAACAACTGCGACGCAGCATCTGTTCGTACGAAAACATTCGAGATGGTTGGCAACGCGGCTCAGCTGTTTCTCACCTGACAGTCATTAGTGTATTTCGAAACGATAAATTCGATAGATAAAAACACCTGGGCATAAACTATTGTAAAAAAATACACGTTTATTTAGCGCGCTCAGTTTAAAATTAGTTATGTGTTGAATGTGGTACAGAGTATTCGGTATTGTTTTGTATGCATTTTAACAAATAGATTTAGAGGGGAAACGTTAGCTATTTACACAAACAGAAGACACGCGAAAGAGCGCTCGCTTTTTCTTACTTAGAATTTGACGGAGACTGACTGACTATGAGCTAAAATTGGCCACATTTGCGGAAAGTTAGAAAGTACACGTAAAAAACTCTTAACAGCAACATTGAGGTTAGACTCTATCCGCTCTCCCGTGTCACATGGGCGTCGTTTGGCCCCACGCTCACTGCTGGGCGATGGGCGTGGCCACTGGCGGGGCTGCGGAGGCGTTGTTCGTGGGATCATCCGCTACCGTTACGAATTCGATGGAGGCGGAGTTGATGCAGTAGCGCTTGCGCGTGGGCTTCGGTCCATCCTCGAAGACGTGGCCCATGTGGGCCGAGCAGCGGGCGCAGCGGACCTCGGTGCGTATGCGTTCTGGATGTGCGATTAGTAGTAAAATATTACCCCCTTTTTATTTGCATTTTGCCATTTTGTGGGATTAGATTTGCATACGTTTCGGTTTTTTGTTGTTTGTTTGTTGTAGCGCAGTTTTGTTTCACATTTTTTACAATATTTTTTTATTTTATTTTTTGTTTTGCAAGGTTAATTCAACGATTTTGTTGTAAAGAAATTAACAGAACAGAAGGTAAATTGCAAAATGGGTGAAAATGATAAGTGGAAAGAGTGAAGAGACAAGGGGACAGCGAAGAAATAACGGCAAATAAATGAAAGTGCAGCGAAGATCGAAAGGGGGAGGACGAGGCGAGGCGAAGATGGGAGAAGAAAGAGAGCCAGAGAGAGTGCAAAGTGCAGCGGAGAAAGAGCGAAAGCATAAAGAATGGGCATGAACGGGCATGAATTCACGTAAATCAAGCGAAAACACATGACGTATCAGAATTTAAAATGGATTTTGTGATTTTGGTTTGCATTTCCACACATAAGGGTGTACATAATATTTTGGTTAATTAAGCATTTTATGCATAGTGTGTTTCGTGTTACAATTTAAGTTTTATGAGTTGGTGTGAGTGTATATTTGTGTGTGTGTTTTTGTTAGCAAAACAAACCCCCAAAGAACGTTTACAGGCGTACATTTAGTGTTTTTTTTTTTTTCGGAAGCGAGTTAAAAAAAGAGAAATAGAAAATATACGAAAATACACATTATTCGGTTTGCTTAAGACACTCTAAATAGTATATGGACATAATGGTGGGGTCGGTAGTATTCGGGTTATGTTATTGGCAAATTATTGAGCATGAGTAGTAAGCAACGAAAGCAAAAAAATAAAAATAACCAAATTACAACACCAGCAAATAAAAATGAAATGTATAAATAACGAACAAGCTACACGAAACATACAAACATATGCACAGACACACACACACACACGTAATAATGGCCCTGGTCCCAAAAATAAGTCAAACTGACCTTGGATCGATAGTGATCGAAATGGGAAATATGAAATAAGCTCATATGGGTGCCAAAAATGGATTCAAACCCCAAAGAGGAGAGTAGAGGGATGACAGTATGACAGTTAACCGAAAAGCGTAGTAAAACCAAATAAAGAAACCTCTTACGCGGATCACTTTGTCCTCTTAAATCGTTTCTGTCCTTGCGTAAGCTTAATTTATCTATATTCAAACAGGTAAACTCCTAATTGTGTAAATCGTTGTTAACATTTCATTAGTTTTTAATACATTTCGATGGGAATGCCGAGTAAGCAGCTCAACAGAAAAAGAGTAAATAATAAACCAAAGCAAGAATTTTCTCTCTCTTACAAAACACCTAAACAGTTAAGAAAAGTATGGTGAGATATTCAGGGATGCCACAGAAATCGCAATGAATTCGGAAGCAACTTAAATAGTGTTACTTTAATTAACGGAAAATTGTATATTGCATTGCTTTTTAAAATGTTTACCAATCCAAGGTGATTTTTATGGCACCCCTGATTATAAAAAGTCTGAAACCGAAAGAGTAGTTTAGGGTAACATATAAAAGATACATATACAATTTTAATTGATCTTTGACCGATCTACAACACTTATCTCTCACTCCTCGTTCCGTAATACATTTCCAAATATCGTTCTTGTACAAGCTTCGTTTTTCTTCGCATAATAAACTCCTATAAAATATCTAAATATCTTTCTCCCGACTTGACAAAAGTAAAAGTGTCTTTGTATAGAAATCTAACTGTGTAGTGTGGTATTTCCTCCAGGTTTCTATATAGGGCTCCCCTTCAGCTGCAATGTCCTCCCGGACATTATTTCTTGGATGAAACCGCCGGTGGATCCGCCTTCGATGGCGCCGGTGCACTCTTCACAAAGTCGATCGACGCAGAGTTGATGCAAAAGCGGCGGTGCTTGGGCGGAGGTCCGTCGTCGAAGACGTGGCCCATGTGGGCGGAGCACCGGGAGCAGCGCACCTCAGTACGCACCATGCCTAACGTTTTCGAAATGACTACTGTTGATTTAATCGGGTTAACAGTGTGATATTCGTGTGCGGGCGGATATTGGTTTTGGGGCAAGAGTCGGAATGAGATTCGTATTTCGTATTTTCAGTTTATTTTTTTTTTTTTTGGGAGAATAAAAATTTCGAGAAAGTCAGGCGGGATAGAAGAGGTGGATAAGAGAACACAATACTCGGTTAGGAATTAATTTTAGTCGCTTTTTCTCGCTTAGTTGCACATTCAGGTGCTGCCACTGCAGCGGGAACACTCACAAGACTAGACGGTAACTGCACAAACGGCAACAACAGCAAGGCCAACGGCACAACTACAGTGAACTCTGGGCAACGCGCACCACATGTACCATGGAACAAGTTTGGGTTCAAGTTCACGTTCAAGTTCAAATTAAAGATCAAGACAAACAAAGCAAAAAACATAACAAACATAATATAACAAGGCAAAACAATTAGCACAAAACATATATGAGATATTTTGCAATTTATGGGTTTTCCTATTTTATTTCTACTACGTTAATATGCGCCTCAATTGCAAAAGTTATTGCTAAGATATTTAACCACTTACAGCAGTGGTGGCCCAAAGCCTCAGTTGCGAATCAACGAATTTCTCTGCCCGGTCTCTAACGACACATGCTTTAACCTTTCGTTATGCGAGTTAAATACTTTTTTTCTTAGCTAATTTTTCTCATACCTAACAACTTTGTTATTCATAGACTATCTCTTTTATATTGAAAATTCTGAAACATTTACGTTAGACTCAAATGAAATGGTAGTGCATTTAAGGCTTTTAGAAACGTAGTAGATATTTTTTAACTCTCCTGCTATTAATTTATGAATGCACATATTTACATATGAAACAACTACGAATGATTTCATCTATCCTGACACGGATTTAGTCTGATCTTAGCTAGAGTTACAATTTCCTTGAAACGTAACTTTCAACTTTGGTGCGGCAACGAACAGCAACTCAAATAAAACAGAACTCAAAACGTTTTGCAACTAACAACTACGAGTGCCGAACGAACTCTAGACTCTAGAGTCTAGGCCCATCTGGTAGATGGACGACTGGGAAAGTGCCTCGTGGGCGTAACGCACCTGGAATGCTGGCGTCCCGGTGCAGCGTAACCTTGCCCTTGTCGAGGACATCGTTGAAGGCCGGCCAGCCGCAGCCGGAATCGTATTTGGTGTCCGAGCTGAACAGGTCCTGGTGGCACACAATGCACTGGTACACGCCCTTCTCGTAGTGCTTGTTGTAACAGCCTGCGGTGGTTGGGAAACACAATACGTTATTTGGGACTTTGCTTTACCTAAATAACTATGTTAAAAGTATTTTCGTGGGGGGAGGCACACCTGTGAATGGGCGCTCGGTGCCAGCCTCCTGTGTAACCTGATACTGCAGCGGTGTCAGGCGCTTGCGCAGCTCCTCCTTGTTCACGGTAACCTTTTCGCTCTTATTCTCCATGCTTGCTATTCCGGTGTAATCCCTCTTGGCCGGGTTGTCGTTGCTTTGACGTGAATCTGAAACATAATACTTTAGTGTTTAGTTTGTGGTTGGGTTATGTGAATTTTGCTGTAACCGCTCTGTCTCACCACTAGTTGGGTAATGAAAATTAAGTAATTAAGGCAGCCAAGCTTCTGTAAGAATTGCTTCCCTTATCTTCTACTAATCAGAGGCACTTTCAACTAAACCTTGGGCAATCGTAATTTGTTCATTTAAATGGCATCTCTTAGCCCACAAATAAGATAAGAAAAACTGCTGTATGCTATCAGCAATGAGTTGCGAAAAATGTATTTTCAAAACCACAACATCATCGTATTTTGGTAAATATGCGATTAGAGTCATAAACAAGATGAAAATAACTGTTCTTAATCTCTATATTACTTTAAACATGAAACAGTAGTTATTGGTATTTGGTGGATTATAGACCGTTGATCCAATTTAGGTTACAACAAAGAACTCTAATTTTAAACTGAAAAAGAATAAGTAGAATAGAAAATATACACTCATATGAGATTTCACAAGTTCCACTAAGGAAATTATATTTTTGTTCCTTCTTCGGTCTTTAAATTCTTCTGAAAATTAATTCCGCTGGGTACACTCCCTCGAAAACAACCGAGTAGCCGAAGTTGGAGCTAATTGGCCAAGGTGTAAACATATTTGTTAAGTGCAGCCAAAGAGGAGCAGACAACAAATCGAGTGGAGAAACGCATCGGCCAAAAATAAATTAACAATGCCCGCCGACGCCAATAAAACAAAGTGGCGCCCAAAGTAAACACACAAAAGTTGGGGTGTATTGCGTCCGAGGGGGAATAGTGATCGGGGGAGGAGAAGCATCTTTTATTTTCGGTGCAATAATAGAAAACCACCGAAGTGTGTCGCGGGCAATTAATTAAAGACAAATGAATTAATTTCGAGAAAAGGTGAAAATAAAATCGAATCGCTGAAAATAGCGGCGGAAAATTGCGTTTATAAGGAATGCAAACGAGGCAGCAATTTGAACTAGAAATTGTGTCTAAAATTAGAAGTTTTGCCAATCGATTGGATGGGAAACTCAACAAATGGGATCGAAAGCAAGTCCATTGTTTTGAATGAATGCGGGACCACACCCACAGGTGGAGCGTTGCCCCTTTGGTTGATTTAACAATTTATGTATTTTAAATTCTCTATAATGGGGCAGGGGCTACGCTACCTGCTTTGATTTACTTTATTTTGTTTATTATCGAACATTTTGAATGGCTTAAAACGAGCTTATGTTTGTCAAAGTTGTGTTTATCGATTTTACATAACTTTATTCTTTGGTAATAACTGAACTTAACAAATGAAGAAAATAGGAGACTGCTGTATGGCCTGCACCTTACTTGACTTGAAAAGGGTATACTAATGTCGACTGTGTGCCTCCCACCGTTTGCACCTGTCACTCACCTGCATAGCAGCGGCTAGATGGAAAAGTAGCGGCCGCTAGTGCGAAATTTCGAGAGCTCCGCAGTGCGTGGCGAGAAAGTGAAAACATTTTTCAAGTCCCCTTAGTTTTCGGCTAATGCAAGGTGACAACTGCACTTGGCACTGCCAATTCGCCACTAGCTTGTTATTCAATCAAACGGCAGAGGCGGAGCGTGGAAAGCGAGGGAAAAGCACGGGAAAAACGGCGGAAAGTCAACCCACGCGAACTAATATTTATGCAATGCCCGTCCTGTTGTCACTTCCGTCTTTATTTCTATTATTCCGTTCTATTTTCGTTTAGCTTGTTGTGCTTATGCGCTTGGCTTGCGCGAGTGTGTGTGGGTGTGTGTGTGTGGTTGGGCTGCAGGGAGAAAGCGCATTAGAGAGAAAGCCGTGGATGCTCAATTGCACGCTCATTAAAAGAAAATTGTCTGGCGCTCGCTCAGTTTCCCAAGTTCTCGGCTCCAATGTCAGCCGAACACACACACAATACACAAACTGAAGCACGCTCAACACACACATTTCCCACTCTAAACGCGGTGGCATGTCCTTGGGTTTCCCTGGAAGCTTCTCACCTGCTGAAAACTGCCCGAAATGGTGCTGCGCCTGTTTTGCTTCTATTTTTGGCCTTTTGTTTATGAATCGAAGCGTGCTCTCGGTCTAACAACAAGCGCGCGTCGCAATGTTACGCAGCGGTTGGAAAATCAAAAACTAATACAAATAGCTAACAAACAGCTGACCATGAAAAGTTTTCCTGCCCCAGCTGTAGACCAGCGTTGCCAAAGTAGCTATTTCCCCCTAGATCTGGCGGTTTTCAACAGCACATGGAGTGTATTGTAAACTAGCTACTTTTCAAGTAAATTTGGCGTTATTTTAGCTTTTTTAATGATTCCACACTTAAATAAATTAATCCATTATACATTTACACAAACTAATATAAAGTGGTTATTTCTTATTTATCTCTTTATAAAAAATTTACTTAAATATATATAGATCAATAAATAACAACTTTAACCTAATAATATATGAAAAATTACCGGCTGCTGTTAATTAAAGTTTTAAATCAACCCATTAATTTTCGTTGAATTTTTAAATTTGTAAAACATATTTATTAAATTTTCTACATTGATAAATTAGTATCGCCTGTCGGAGCACCTCCGATATCGATAGTCTTGTAAACAGCTGACGGCCCGCGTTGCCAACCATAGGCGAAGGACACGACTGGAAGGGCTGCAGTCTGGCAACGCGGTGTGACTTTTTTTCGAGCTCTGTGAAATTGTTTATCAGTATTAAAAAATCAACTAAGCACAGGAAAGAACTGAGACTGAGAAATTTTTCCCGATTTTTTATCAAAATTTGAAGTTAAAATCCCGATTTTTGACTAAAAAATTAAGTTAATTTGTTAAATAAAAAATATAAGAAAATTAAAAATTAAAAAAAGGCCGACGTGAATACCTGGAATAAGTTAAAGAATGTGTGTGCCAAATTTCAAATCGATCGGTCCAGTAGTTTTTCGGTAATCGTGTACACCGATTTGAAAAATTGAATTTTTCAGGAGAGCGCTTTAAACTTTGTTATTCTCATGCATTGAACACCAACCGACCTTCGTTCAACTCCGCATAACTTCGTCAATTTTACTCTGATCGATGTAAAACTTGGACACAATATTCTTAAGATGTTGAACTTAAAAAATAAAAAATAAAAAAAAATTTACGAAAAAAAAAATTAAATACCTTACCCCCCCCTTAAGAACACAACGACCACACGCAGAGAGGGCGTCAACTATTAGTAGTGGGGGTGGAACCCAGCGAAAAAACAGAAAAAGGCCAGGAAAACAATCCATATCCAACTAATTTTCTGAATGAAGGGCCCCAAGCAGCATGAGCAACCATAGATACCATCACGGGGGCAACTACATGCACCCCCGCATGTCCTACCCCCCACACCACTTTACCTACGTCTCCTCGTGCGTCAAATACATGATCTTCCTGCTGAACTTCCTCTTCTGGCTCTTCGGCGGCCTGCTCCTGGCCATCGGCGTGTATGCCTTCATGGACAAGCTGAAAGATGGCAACGGCTGGGTGCGCCTGGACACTGTCTACGACGTCCATGGCCGCTGGTGGCCATGCCGATGCAGGGCTATCAGATGTTGCTCATGGGCAGAAGCTTAACAAAAATATATTTTTAGATAATTGGATTGATGGATCATTTAGACCTCTTACCTTCTACCACTTCTTTCACATGGATGGCATGGTGCAGCTCCTCCATATGCTGCTTGTCCTCGGTTATGTATAATATTGCTGTCAGGGGTTCAGTCAGTTTAACGGGGAATTGTCGTCGATTTTGCCTGCAAAACAAACCAGAAAAAATAACTATAAACAAAAACCACTTGATGGGAATGTAGCACTGATAATTACGTGAGTAGCAGGCATAGTAGCTCCGGTCTGATCGATCCAGCGCCACGTTTATTACCGCCTTGTTGTCATATGTGACAATAATGGTGACATTCACATGGGTTTTGTTGCCCTAATTGAGGCGCCTGAAGTGAAAGTCTCTGTGCAGGAACTTCGGATAGATGTTGCACTCGAGATGCTGATTGCTAAACCGAAAGCTGCCAAAGCTCAAGACCATGGCTTGGATCACGCCCGAGGCTTCTCCAACGTTAGCATCCAGGACGAGACCAGGGCTCGTGACATGCCGCTCAACAGGTCGCCCCTGTTCGTCGTTATTGACGTGTACGGCACCACCAAACAGATAAGAATCATCCAGCTGGAGGGCAGTAAGTGGCAACGCCTTGGCTTAGCTTTCTCCTTCTCATTTGGATCCGTTTCTTCCCCTAGTTTTGTCCCTGCAGAGCGCTTGCCGCAACGTCATCCTGGAGAACTTTATGGCGAACACTAACACCAAGCTGCCGCTACCGGATTAGAATCCGGACTATGGGCGCGCTGTGTGCAAGTGTGAATGAAATATGCGTGTTTGAGGGAGAGTGTGCATGAGCCTGGGTCGTGATAGCCTGTTTACCCACATATATATATATATATATGTATATATTTTATACGCCTGCAGCGCCACTGAAGTGCCCGTTCATTGACCCCCGGATCCCCGTCTAAGAGGCCCTTATATATTGTAGTTTTTGTAGACAATTATTGTACTTTCAGTTCGAGTTACCTACACCAATACATGTACTCTCGACGAGCCTATGTTGTAGAACATAACTTTCGCCGTCGGCGTTCGTGTATGTCTCCAGCTCCAGCTGGAGGTCGGGGAGGGATCCTCTCCGACCGCCCTGCCTTTTAGCGTTTCCGTCCCGGTCCTCACTCAAGGCGTTTTCCGTTTCCATTACCTCTAAGTATGTTGTTGCTAAATGTAAGTTAAGTCCACGTAATAAAAGATCGATCAAAGCCGCTATAACCGCCTGTAATCGTACTTCGAAACTAGAGCTCTTTATTCGTGGATAACATATAGAGTGCGTGTGTGTGTGGATAGGGTTAGGAGATACTGTTGTTCTGCTCACTTCACTTGCCGCGATTCTCGGCCAGCTTGGCCTTGAAGATGACCTTCAGCTCGTCGGCGCCCTCGCCGTTTACCTCCTGATAGTACGGCAGCTCGGCGAGACGCTTCAGCCAGGCATTCAGCTTGGGGCACTTGAACTCGTCGATGATGGCCACTTCGTTCACCGATGTCACGGTCGCCACGGCGCAGAAGTCGGCGATGGTCAGCTCGCTGCCGCAAAGGTAAGGCTGCTCCTTGAGGAAGCCCTCCAGGATCTCCCAGCACTTCTGGACGTAGGCGATCTTGTCAATCGAGCAATCCGTGGATCCATTGTACAGAGTCGGCTCGTACAGGAAGCGCAGGCGGGCGAACAGGTGGCCAGAGTCCAGGTGAAGACGGGCATCCGCATTGCTGCTGCTCCTTGCCGTACTTCTCCACCATGTAGGAGCAGATGGCGTGCGAGTCAATGATCGTGGCCTCGCCATCGATCAGCGTCGGGATCGTGTGCTGCGGGTTCAGCTTGAGGAATTCCGGCGTCAGATGCTCACCCTTCAGCAGGTTAATTGGCCTGGTTACATGTGGTGACAAATAATGATATTAATTATATGAAAGTAAAACGAAGCGAGAAAACTCTTACTGAAATAAAGCTTTGCGTGGCTTTGCTGTAAGTGCTACCCTGTCCTGATTCCAAGGGAATGAAATTGGCGTTAATATCATTGATCACGCCGAAGAGCATCCAGTGAGCCATCCATAATTAGCTTCCGCACAATCATCAGCAAGGGCAGCTTGGTCCGCAGGGCGTTGTGCACATAGGAAATGGAGTTGCGCTTGATTTTGCGGCAATCCGCTTCTGAGCGTAATATCTCCTGGTAAGATTCCTTCAAGGTACTCCCAATGCCTTTGACAAAGTTAACCATGTATAAACCATGTGAAAGATCTGTAAAGCACATTTGATATTAATTTAATCTGGGAGAGTTTAACCATATGTTTTTTTATACCTTTGAAATCTGTATTGCTGGTCGATTTTCAACTTTAAATATGAATATATTATTGTATATTTGTGTAAAGTCCAACTCCGTAAGTAAGTAATATTTGTTCGTGGGTTTTTAATATTATACTCCTTGGCTAGTAGGAAAGCCACAGTGCGACGCAAGGATGAACCTGAAGGAAAACGCAATTTATTATTAGTTATATGAATTAATGAAAAGGAAGTTGACATAGTGTTTAATATCAAAAGATATCGTGTTAAGAAAGCGATGGGGCTCGCAAGTCGCATCGTGGAAACAATGAGGAACACACTTTCATACCACTGACACTAATCTTTACCTCCGGCCTGTCATTGACCTTGCCGCGCAATCTCTTGTTCTTGAGGAGCAAAAAGCCGGACATCGCTCACCAGGGTCACACGCAGCACTCTCTTGGCACTATTTACGAGAATAGTGATTGCTGTGGGAAAAGGAAAAGATAAACTTAGATTCCTGGGAAATTTAAATAAATCAGTAAGCTAACTCCCATATTGCATGGCAGCTGGGTGCTAGTATCAATGCGACCATTCACATAGAAGCCAGAGACCACCAGAGAGTTAGCCGGCAGCTCTGTATTTCCGCTTACCTGAGACGTAATTCACCCTGCTTGGAATGCAGCTCAACGTTCACGTAACCCATGCTTCAGCCATCTGTTGCTGTACCGCCTACTGTGCCGTTCCAATGCCTACCAAAATCCGATCCAATTGCTTTTCAATGCCAACTACAATTTGTTCAAATTGTATTTTAATCTGAATCAGAGTTACTTATTAAATAGTTGAAATCTTCTTGTAAACTCTCTATGTTCTTTGTTTCTGCTGTTGCTATGATTGCTTCTGTTGTTGATTTATTTTCTACCAACAATGCCTTCATGCGTTTGGGTGCGATCATTTGAGGTTCATAGTAATTTTCGTCTAACAAAGTTTCTTTTGGTATGTGACGCGCAGACGCGCACAAATATATACGTAAGATATAAAATAAGGATGAGAATAGAATATACAATAGAAAACTATGAATATGGAATATGGAATAGATTTGAATTGAATGCGCGCGCGAGCCATGATCAGGCGCAAAGGGTCACACTGGCCCAAATGAGAATCTGGCCACACTCTTAATGGCAAATTTCTCCGGGCGCGTCGGTCACACTCGGCCGCACCGGAGCGCGTATATAAGGCGAGCTCCAGCCCTTGGGAAGCAGTCAGTTTTCGGCCAGCGATCGGCCTAGTCCTCTAACAGGAGCCAAGGGTAAGCCAGCAATAAACATATAATTATAGTTGCTGCTGCTGCTTTTTTATGCAATGTGTTTCTCATGGCTTAGATTCATATTTTCAGCTTTTTTCCTTGAATGGAATGAATTCACATGACAGGAAAGCTTTTTTTACTTTCTGTTACATATTTGCACATATCTATTGGACAATAGAATTTTTTATTGCATAATTTTTGAGTTTTTATCATTTTCAATGCCCTTTCTAATTCCCTTTTACCGGTGAGGCCGTGGTTATTCCACAAATGATCAATAAATGTAGACATATTTCTTGATGTAATATCACAATGTGGACATTCTGTTAAACATTCAATTTGTTCTGCAGTATTTGCTGAATGCTTATGTTTGGTGTGATTTTGTAAGTGGCATTTCTTTTTAAATACCATTTCGCAATGTGGGCATTCTTCATGTCCTACATTTGCTTTCTTAAATGTCACTTGACGAAGCAATATATCTCTTTGATATTTTGTTCTAATATCATGTATGACTTTCAGGTGGTGTAAAAATTCAAAATCATTGTTTGTACTGAATGTACACAAATTACATGGATAATCATCAGTAATACGATTATCTTTTCTGTCATTTTCAATAGTATTATTATTAGTACTGGCAGTACT
>VNJY01007700.1:0-24018 GCA_008042715.1 Drosophila bocki
GGAATCCCGAAGAAGAGTCTTCTGGGAATCGCGGTGGCGATTGCTGGAGGACTTACTTACGAAAATCCCCAAGAAGAGTCTTCTGAGAGTCGTGGTGGCGATTATTTGGCGACTCTTAAAGCAGCGTTAAAAACTAGGAAATGAAGGAATCAGGGATTAAAGTACCGTACATAGATGCAAAGCAGAGAATGCGTCCAAAAGCAAAAGAGTTTTACAAAAACAAATTGCATTACATTTGAGTGAGAATAGGAGTGCCAACCGAACGTCTTTCAATATTTCTATGTTCATTTAGTTTGACTTCGTTCTTTTGTCTTTGCGGTCGATCTGTATTTTAATTCTTCGGTTAACGATTTTTGTTTTATTAATTTGTTTTTGTTTTATATTATTTTAAACTAAAATGAGTTCATCATCGAGGCAATTAAAAATCGTAGTAATCGCGAAGAATGGCGACCCCAAAAACGTTTTAAATTTTATGAAACTTCCGAAACAGGACAACAAGAAACATGTGAAACAAGTGAAATAAGTGAAAGAAGTGAAACAAATATTAAAACTTTTGTTATTAGTTGTGAAGAAAATTATAGCGTTGAAAGCTATGATTCATTGGCACCCTTACTATCTGACGAAGAGACGATGGAATAAGTGGTATGGATTAACTTTATCTTTCTTTTTTATTTATCTAAGAGTACCAAACTAAATATATAAATTTTTGTTTCAGAAAAACAAACTGCAACAAATATGTGGGAGCGATGTGCCAACATTTGTACGGAACTCATTAAAGCTATACTAAGGTATTATTGAAAATAGTATAATAAATAAATACAAATAATTTAATTTTAATTTTCTTTTGTATAGGTGTTGGTTTACGAAAGTTCCCGAATTCTTACGAACAAGATATGAACAAAATTTATCAGCAACCCCTGGTTGGAAACAAAATAAATATGTTAAATTTAAGATGATGTAAATGTAATAAAGAAAATTATGAAGTTATATAAATAAAAAAAAATAAATTAATTTAAAAAACTCTTATACTCTCTTAAGGCGACACTTCCGCGACTCTTCCACAAGACTCTTCCGCGACTCTTTCACAAGACTCTTCCGCGACTCTTTCACAAGACTCTTTCGCGACTCTTCCACAAGACTCTTCCGCGACTCTTCCACAAGACTCTTCCGCGACTCTTCCAGAAGACTCTTCCGCGAGTCTTCCAAAAGACTCCTCTGGGACTCCTTCAGAAGAGCCCCCCGCGACTCCCTTAGAAGAGTCGCATTCTTAGGTACACTTTCTCCCAACAGAAGATCGGAAAGCGATCAGAATGCGATGTCGCGGGCGATCAAATTAATCTTCTAGAAGAGTCGCAGGCGACTCTTCCGCGATTGAAATGGTTGGCTGGGTATATACGCCTGTGTGTGTGTGTCTGTGTATAGGTTCTGGCTAAAAGGATACTTGAGGGCTTAACGGGATACTCGACCAAAATTTTGAAGGTCACCAGAGCACACTGATAGAACCCCTGACCATTTGACCCAAAAAGTACAGAAAAAAAAATCAAGAAAGGAAGAAAACTTCGGCAAGCCGAAGTTTATATGCCCTTGATGTTTGCAATTAGAGAATTAAAAATATATTTATTTTAATCAAAAGAAAAGAAAAACTAATAAACTTAATGTTAGGATTGAGGGGATATTTAAGTTAAGTTTGTCTAGGATCCTCCCCTGATTGATCAATCTCCTGGATTTTTCGCTGATCTCAAACTTTGTCCGGTGATATCTGCTTGTTTTCTCTATCTCTCTCTCTCAAATAGGGAAAAACCAGTAGCCCTAAGCTAGAAAAGAGAGAGAGTACACTGAAACACAACCTGTGGTAGCTCTTTTAGGAGAGAGTAAACACTACCACACAAACACACAACCATCGACCACTCAATCCCAACATTCACTCATAATATGCTAAAACTAGTTGGGAATTATAGTGTCAGGCGAGTGTATATATTTTTTCTTTCGTATTAATTATTTATTTATTTTTTTAATTATCAATTTATTTTATAATTATCTATAAAAATATCCTAAATATCTAGAAAGTCTTGCCTGTTACTTAGCTTCTTACTGAAATTATAATACCCTGCCAGGGTATACAAATTGTAATTTCTCGTTTACTTTCCATAAAGAAAGAAACACACCCAAGATACACACTCGCAAACTCGCAGCTTAATAATACATTTGACCTTTTGGCATGGTTCTTGTGCTGTTTTTTTTTTACTCTTGTTTAGCGTTGTAACTTGTTTTTATAGTTCGGTCAACTCGCTTGTCGGAGTTGTAAATGGTTGTTGCATGCCTCCGGAGGGAGGTGGGAGGAGGTGGCAGGAGTCAGGTGGCCGATCCTGGGGCCTCCTTGTAAATGGCCTCAAATGATTGGGCCTGGCCTGGTGTGTGATGGCATAATTTTCACTCGGCAATTTATTGCACAAAATGTGTGGGGTTAAAAATAATTCCGAAATTATTGAGTTTTTCAGAGAGAAGGATTAGGTACTTGGGGGGAATATATTATGAATATAAAAATTGGAAATATAAATATTTGAATTATAAATATTATAAATACAAAAATTAGGAGAAATATAAATATTAGAAATATTAAAAAAAAATTTTAAATATTTAAAAACAATATCAAAATATTAGAAATATAAATATTATTAATATAAATATTATAAATATAAATATTATAATATTATTGAGTTTCAAACTGTAGGTTGGTTCCTTGTATTTGTTTTGTTTATTATTATTATAATTATTTTTAGCAATTATCATAGAATATTTAGATTTATTTATTAATATTTTTTAATAAATTTTATATGGTTTTTATAGAATTTTCTGTGAAAAAAACTATTATTTTGAATGCAAAACTATTAGTTAAAATTTTATGATGCGGTCCAAGTCCCGAAAATTGATGATTTTCCTGTCAGCTCTCTTTCCCTCGCTTTTCTTTTTGAAAGGTCAGAATGGCCACCTTTATTCCCGATTTTATTTTTCATTTTTCATTTTTTTTTTTTTTTTCTTTTTTTTTTCTTTTTGCATGTGTGTGAAGTTCAAAGCAATTAGGGTTTCATACCTTTCAGGTGTTTCGGCTTCGTGTGGGTGCTTTCGCACTTTGCAACATGAACAACAAAAGCAACACACATTTTTTTTTGCCAACGCCAACGCAGTTAACGCCCCTCGAGTCTTTGACGTCACGAAATGTGTGTGTGTGTCTGTGTGTATGTGTGTTTCACATGATTTATGGTGCACCCACACACACACTAGCACACGAGACACTTAAAGCGCACAATTGTCGCTGTCGTTGAGGTGTAATTTAAGTTGAAAATGTGTTTTTAGCTTTTCTTTATTTAAATTAAAAAAATATAAACAATATTTTAATATGAATTTAATTTTTTGAAATTTAAACAATATTTTAATATGAATCGAATTTTTTGAAATTTAAACAATATTTTAATATGAATTTAAAATTTAGAAATATAAACAATAATTATAAAATTTAAATTGACATTTTATTTTTGTATTTAAACAGAGTCCCCCTTTTTTGTTTTGCTTTCTTTTTTGGGCTTTCAGTTGCTCTAATTGCTGGCACATTTTGTAGCCATAGTTGTTACCCCTTTCTCAGGCGAGGGGCGGGTGGGTTGAACCCCTCTTTTAACCCGAGCTCCACGTGCCCTGTGTCCATTGCATACTTTTGTGCGCATGCAATTTTAATGCCCATTGGCATTACACGACATCCCCCCGTCCCAGTTCCCTTTTGCAAATTTCATGAGCCAGAATGAGAGAGAGAGAGAGCTATGAAAATATAAATCAACAAAGTTTTGCCAAAGAAAAAGAGTTGCTAAGGGTGTCAGGGGGTCAGTGGTGGTGAGCAGATGTCGCAATCTGCTGCTGCTGCTGCATAAAACATGACTTGGCCCTCATTTCATCGAAGAAGGAGCTGCTCCTCCAAGCCAAGCTGGCTTTAAGCCGCTTACAAGGAGCCAAAAAGGAGAGAGAGAGAAAGGGGGAGGGAGAGAGCTCCTCCGCAATGAAACCAATTTGTCTCTAATTGCCGCACAAAGGAGCTCTCTCTCTCTGTTCTGGCCGGAAAATAAAATATATAAATAAAATAGAGACCATGCAATTTATACACAAAAGTTGGCATCAGGTTTCAGAAAGCCAACAAACACATAAGACAGTCATGGTTATTAAGTTGCCTTTATGCAATTGACACCAAAACACTGACAGCTTTACTGGGATTTTCCAAGAATTTTCCTTTTGTTTTCCTTAATTAATATTTCAAAATATTTGCCAGAGATATATTTCTGGGAATATTTTTAGCATTTTAAGAACTATTTTGGATTTCACTTGTTTATCAGAATATTTTCAACATTTTAGCTTAAATTCCAAGAACTAATTTTGATTTTTTCCATCGTTTTTTTTTATTCATAAAGTTTTAGTTTGCATTTTTTGAGTCAATCACATATTTTCTCTGCCATTTCTGCCGGCTGTCAACTGACCTTGCACTAGTTTACCTCAATTGCTCAACTTTTCGACCAACGCCTTACACCTGACGCCACTCCATGTGGCCACCTTCCTCCTTAGACTGCACGTGTCCATCCGCCATACTGAATTTTGAGGCATTTCTTCGACTTTATTTTTAAGACCCAAGAAGTTGAAATAAATTTTGCCTTGTGCCTTGACCTTTAACCAGGTGAAGTGTGGCAGGGAATGGCCCAAAAGCACATGTCTCATCATTATCAGAACTCACTCAAAAACCCATGAAAGCTTGCATTCAAAACGCTAAATGCCAGTTGCATTTAACAGCCAAATCGAATCAGCTAAGCAAACGAAACTCATGAAATTTCAATTAATTTTTGCAATGGCCTCACTGGGCGGGTTGAAAAAAGGGGGCGAAACACCTGCGTTGGACAGCAGTTTCAATGCCGCCGTCGACACACCCCAAGCCCAAGCCCACGCCCACACCTGACCAGCGCCACCCACCTGCCCTCAACTGTCCCAGAATGATGTTGAAAAATTAAATAGCGGCAAAAAGTGAAAATTCAATGAACAAAACAAAAGTGAGGGTCAAAGTTGGGAATATTTGGAATTAAGGAGTACCTTCGTTTTTTTTTTATTATTTGTTGTATTATATATTTGTTTATTGTTTTGTATATTTAAATATCAAAGTTGGGAATATTAAGAATACAAAGTACCTTAGTTGTTGTTTTTATAATTTCTTAATAAAATATTTTATATATTTTTTTCTGGTTATTTTTCAAATACCTTCCAAAACTTAATATTTTTCCCCTCAAAATAAAAGTTTGCTAATTTTTGCTGTTGACATGTTTTCACCCCTGCCTTTCAAGTCACAATGTTAACTATTTATTTCTCTTAGTTAGGGTGTTAAAAATATAAAAAACAAAAATAATTACAAACGCCAACGATACCCGCAAAAAACTTGACACCAAAAACAACAACTTTCAAGGCAAAATGTAAATTAAATGAAAATATAAAATGCTTTTTTTTGCCGACGCCCTCGAATTTTTAAGGAGTCCGTCCCGAAGAGGGGGCTAATAGGGTGGATATTGTTTTTCTTTCAACTCTCCCACTCTCTCTCTATCTCTCTCTTGATGTTTTTGTTATGATTGTTAATTAGCAAATAGTCAATGCAAATGTTTAAACAATTGTTGTGGGCCGAAAAGGGATTGTGTTGCCAGTTGAATAATTGTATAAATACGAGGCTCTGGGCGGCTGTTTAATGGAGGATTCCAAGGCGAGAAGATGCGTTATGTAAAGCAATTAATAACATATATTTTCCATAATAATCTTCAAGATTTACATATAATAATTCCTTATGATTGAGCTTTTTTATGTGTTCCTTGGGCCCACATTCACTTGACCCGTTCATAAATTACAACCAAAAATGGAAACGATCTTGCCGGAAAGTGTGGCAAGAGGCAAGAAGCAGACAGAAATTGGGTTAATCGAAAGGCCTCATGGTATATAGAATATGGAATATGAATCGAAACAAGAAATCCAATCGTGAACAGCGCTCATTACTCATACGCCATGTATGCTACGGTGTCTTTGTTCTTCCTCGTTGACTTGTTGTCGCGCTTCTCCTTGATGTTGTTTTTTCTTTCTTGTTGTTGTTGTTATTGTTATTGTCAATATGGAATGGCTATTTTTAAGGTCACCAAAGCTATATGCACACACGCAGAGACACCAGCAAAGTGTGTGCTTCTTCCAATTATTGGCGATAAGATAAGTTGGAAAAACTCGTTGCAGAGAGCTAAAGGAAAAATAATGCCCAAAACATAAGACAAATGAATCAGCAAAGTCAGTCTGCGATTTCTGGTGGGGATTGCAGGGGGGTGGTATACTGGGGGGTCTGACAACAATTGGCCAAAGCTTCCGCCTGCCGTCGGCCATCGGCCGTCCGGTGGCCACGACAACAATCATAACGAGGCGCTAATTAAGCAAAAAGCTTCAAGTAAATAAAATGGAATTTGCACTGGAAGATATAGAAACGCAAAGGCCATGTCTCCTCCTCCCTTCCCACATCACAACCCACAGAGCAAAACGAAAGTTTCTCCTGCTTTTTTTTTTGTCTTTGGTTCAATGGAATTTTGGAATTTCAATATTTCGAAATAAACTTGTGGTAAAGTGAATTGGTTCTCTAGATATCTTAATTGATTTGTTTGAGTACATCAGGAAAAGTGTTTATACGTTTTCAATTTCAGATTTCATTTGAAATTCGATTTTAAATAAGAGAATTGTTTGGATACAAGTTTTATACCCTTACAGGGTATTATAATTTTAGTCAAAAGTTTGCTATAATGTGAAGGAGTCATTTCCCACCCCATAAACCATATATATTCTTGATAAGCATCAGCAGGCGAGTCTTTCTAGCCATGTTGGGGAGAACATTTTTTTTTTAATTTAAAAAAAAATTTTTTTTTTTTGCAAAATTTTATAAGGGGTTACATCATTAAAATTGTGAAAAATTTACAAAAAATGAAATTTTAAAAATGCTTAAATAAAGTATGCAGTTTTATAAACCTTATAAAAACTAAGACAACACGGCTTTCCGAATTGAATTTAATTAATTTTTGGTTGAGTTATAGATTTTTTAAAATGTTGATTTTTTCCCAAAAATAATCTACAAAAATGTCACTTTTTTTTTTCGTTTAAATTTTTTTAAATTTGATTAAAATTTTAATTTTACCATCTACGACTCGAACACCACTTGGAAGATGTTAGAACTAGTTGGGAATTATAGTGACAAGCAAGTAGTTTTTATTTTTTTTATATTATTATTTATTTTTTGATTGTTTATTATTTTTGTAATTATTAACTTTTTATTTATTCAATTTTTTTTTAATATTTTTATAAATATATATATAAAATATATACATCACATTTTAATTGATCTTTGGAACCCTCTAGTCATTTTAGACTCCCATTAACTTGTTAAAAACTAAAGGAAATCCCCATCGTCGATCATATGGACTAATTTGGTTGACGGTTTTGTTGGTTTTGTTCTTATTACGTCGGCATTCCTGGGCTTGTTATAGTTTTTTGCAGTTACATCGCTCGATAAATGGCCAAAGGCGATGACGACGACGACGACCAGGCGAATCCAAGCCAAATGAGTGCAGTCGGAGGAGCTGGGAGGAGGGTTTGGGCGAAGGTGGGATAGGCAGGCAGGCAGGGAACTGCTTACAAAATCGATGGTTCTGAGGGGAAAGTGAGGAAAGCGGAAGCACTGCCAGTGAATGTGTGTGTTTCTCTGGGTGTTTGTGTGTGTGGCTGGCCAAGCGCCATGCTGCTCTCTCTCTCTCCTCCCGTTGCCTTTTGCTTTTTTGAGTTTTCCATTTTCCAATTTGCCAGGCCAGGCCGGCAGAAAAGAAAGGAAAACAACAAAATTTAAACAAAAGCAAAAGCAACATCAGCAGAAGCAGCCACAACGAATGCTATATGCTAAAAATAAATGTTTATTTTATAAGATTCTCTCTCTTTTACTCGATCTCCCCCCCGCGGAAAACTTGTTCTTTTTTTCACCGTATTTTCCCCGATTGTCATTGTTTGTTTCTTTGAGGGAAATTCGAGGGCAAGGAAAAGGGAGAACGACAAAGATAAGAAACGAAAATGGAGGGAAACTGTATGCTGTTACGAGTGGGTGCCCTGTTCCTTATGTTAATCATCATCAACAACCTGATATGAATACAACATGGACATGGTATTCGAATAACATTATGAATCACTAGTGAACATATGATCCGTGAGTGTTTTCTTTACGGAATTCATCAGAGTTCAACTGGGGTGTGCTTTTGAGTATACTTACGGGTATTCAAGGGAATATTTCAACTCTGATCATGATTTTGGGTATACTTATAGGTATTCAAGAGAATTCTGATCATGATTTTGGGTATACTTAGGGGTATTCTAAGGAATAACTTAACTCCGATCCTGATTATTCGATTATTTCGACCCCATAGAGAAAGATCAAAATTCCATCTTGAAGAATGGTAATTATACGGGTTAAGTGGATTTCTTCACTTTTGTTAGCCACAATTTCCCTCTGCACATGGCCGAAAAGCAAAGACAGACAGATGGAGGAGAATTAATGGCGTGGATGAGGCAAAACAGAGAGGAACACAAACTGGCCAAGGCAACTTCCTATATCGCACTCGGCCTTTGGCTCTCGCTCTTCTTGGTTTCCTATTTTTTTTTTTATTTTTTTTTTTATTCGCAATGCTTTAAATGCTTTATTTATTTATTTATTATTTCGCAGCGTTGTTTGTTTTCTGTTTTGTTTGCTTTCAGGTCGTCAATGTTGTCGCTGCTCTGTTTCTTGGGTGCCTTTGCTTTTGCTATTTGCTATTTGCTGCCAAGGCAGAAATTGATTTTTATAAATAGCGCGCATACGCAACGTGGTACGCACTGAAGTAGAAAGCACATGCGATGTGTGTGTGTTACATTTTCCATGTGCACTTTCTGCTTGCCAAGGCAACAACAAGGCACAAACGTCTGCCATAGATCGCTCCAATGGCCACAGTGACTGCCAAAAAAATACAAAAAAAAGGAAAGGAAACTTGCACAAAAGTTTCATTCGATTCGATTTGTTCCACGAAATGAGCTGGAAAGAGCTATGCCTGCCATCAAAGTTCCTTCACTCGATGGGTTTTCCGGGAAATGTGTGTGTTTGTGCGTGGAAAATGTATGTGGGGTTAATTCGTTGCAAATGAAAATTCCCAACTCTCGAGCCGATCTATAAATAAGCTTCTCTAAATCGGAATCGTAATCGATTGAGGGCAAAATTGCCTCCGTTTCTGTGTTATTTCTCAATTTAAAAAAAAAAAGGGTTATTTGCCAGCTATCTTTAGCCCAGAGCCTCAAATTTTCACATTTTATATTTATTAACTGTAATTGAGTTTTTTCCACAATCATTCAATTAAGTTTGATTCTTGATAATGAAACTGTAAGGCAATTTAGGAATACTTTTTGTATCCAGGAATTCATTGAAAAGAAGGTCAACTAACTGGGCTTAGACTAACATATTATTTATAAACTATAATTGAATTTTCTGTATGAGAATTAAAGTCTATTCCTGTATATTTTTAGCTTTATTTGCACTTTGGTTTTTGGGATTTTCCAAAACTTTTTCTGGTCAATTTCAATTTACAATTTCCACAAGAGAGATTTTTCGTTGCTGCCAGATTTCATTTCTTATTCGCTTCGCTGGGCTTTGGATACTGAATACTTGAATACTTGGACACTGAGTGGATTACGCATACGCCATGTGTGCCCCCTGTCAGCAACCCTCAAAAATGTAGCTGCTGTGTGATGTAAATGCCGTTATAATCAGCGCTAATGTGCTTAAATGGTACCTGGAGAAGGAGAGAGAAGGGGATGGTTGTGGCCAGGTGCTGGTTACCCAATGAGAACCGCATCACGTTCGTTTCGGTTTTGGGTGCAACTTTCGAGCAAAATATATATATATTTATATATATATATATATATATAGTATGTATATATTCCGCTTAGCCATATGCCTTTTGGTCAGCCAATTAGTTTGGGGCAAACCTGCCACCCATCACCTCCCACCTCCCCCAAGTGGGTCAATGTTGAACGGAAGTATTTACGAAAGTTTATTTCGCCCATTTTGGGCCTTTCTCTTTCTTTGCTTTTTTCATGCTAAATCACTTAAAATCACGAAGGAAATTTCCATCGGCTGATTTCACTTGATATGGAATTGCTTGTGGCCTTTATTTTCACCTTTGTTCTTCACTTTGCTTTATATTTTTTTTTGGTTAAATGGAGATTATCATACCATTTGCTCCCAAGCTCTTCAACTTGACTCATAAAACTAGCATTGAAGTTGAGAAAATATAGATTCTTGAGGGGTTTTAAAGGAAAATAAAATTCAATTAATTTAAAATATATTAAAAAATTTAATATAAGTTTAATAAATAAAATTTTAAATATTTTCTGATTAGGATTATTAAATATTTTTTTTTTAGTTTTTTTTTTCATGAGATTTCAATTCTCCAGTTGAAAAAATATTAAAATTTCGAAGAAAAATAAAATCAAATTAATATAAAATATATTTTTAAATAGATTTACATGTCTAAAACCTTGAAAAAACAAGTTGAAGGCCCTTTGACGTAAGATTTTAATTATTTTCTAAAGGAAACAATAACTTTTTCAGTTCTCTTTGAGATTTTCTAGAGATTTACTAGTGATTTTCCAGAGATTTACTAGAGATTTTCCAGAGATTTTCTAAAGATGTTCTAGAGATTTTCTAGAGTTTTTCTAGAGATTTTCTAGACATTTTCTAGAGATTTTCTAAAGATTTTCTAGAGATTTCAATTCTCCAATTGTAGTTTTCAGCAATTTCACTTCCTTTAAGCCGAGATTCTTGATCTCTAAGAGGATATATTACTCAGAAGCACCAACTAGGTCAATGCTTAACGGAAACAATTACCAATTTGCATATGAAACGTTTTCTTTTATTTTTTGTTTTCGGGAGGCAACCTCACAAAATTTTCAAACGAAACGAAACGAATTTTCTGCACTTGTCCTTAATCAACGTTGCCGGTTTGGTGCGGGCCAAAGGCGTTCATTACTCGTTGTTGCGGCGTTGTTATCTGTTCATTTGCTTGGATTTCAACTTGAGCACGCAAAGGACGCAGGACGCAGGACGCTGAAGACGCCTTGGGGGTGGCCAGAAAACAGAAGACAGAGGACAGAGGGCAAGGGCCATCGGGCGTGGCACTTAATGACGGACGGAGCGGAGCAGCTTAGACGGCAACGGCAAAGGTCGTTTCGCTGGGCAGGATTCGGTTGGGTCTGGGCAGGGCTGGACGGCCTAGGACTAATTTCGAAGTAAAGAGCGTTGAAAAGAAGAGGTTTCGACATTGAACCTCATCGTGTCAAGAATTGTAGAGGTTCTTAGCAGGCAATATTAAAGTACTCATAAAAATAATCACTGTGTAGTTCCAAAACCTTTAATCAGCGACAAGTGAGAAGCCTCCAGCCGGAGTCTCCTGTTAATTAAATTTTAAGCTTACCTTTGCACATATTCAATGCAATTGGATTGCTATAAATACATATATACAGGTACCTGTGTATGTGAAAAATCTTCATCCACATCCAGATTCGATTGCTTTTCCATTTGCGGTGTGAAATCAATTTGAGTTTTGATGATGAAATGCAATTTATGCTTGGCATCAGTCAGGCTTGAAAATACGTTTTTAAATCCGAATCACAGCTCACAGACTTGGTATAATTAATAAGTTACTTTCTTGGTTCTGCTGTCGAAAGTCCTTTTTCTGGTTGTTTTTGCGAAGAGCTCCTTGCACTTAATTCGCCTTAGCTGAACTTTTGCGCCCCCCTTTATCTTATCTTCCTGGGAAAATCTCCTCCTTGGTGTTGCCTATGTCCACAAAGTTTCATCTCTCTTTAGTTTTTTGCTATCTAAATGGCTTAACATTTTCATTCAGTTTCTTCCTGCTCCTGCGGAAGCCGAGCTTCAAAGTTTGCGCTTAGCTCCTGGCAGCTCCACTTGTCCTCCTGGGAGTTAATCGGGTCATCGGATGGATGGCACAGGCAGGACTTGTCTGCTGTTTAGTGATGAGTCCCTGTCATGTATAGGCATTTCGCACCTGATGGTTAACTGCCACAGGAAACGTTTGAATCAAGGACAGGAAGTTCGAAATGGAGTTGGAAAATTGAGTCTTTAACTCAAAACTACCCTCTCAAGCAAATTGATTCCTGCTTCAAAAGAAACTAAACTTGTTTTTATTTTATGGTCTAGAATAAAAGTATCCCTTCATCCTGTTTTTCCACATGTATTTTCATATATATATTCTTCCTTATTTTTTTTTTTATATAAATTTGTGTCAGAGAAACCAAGAGGATGGTAGAATAATGAAAGCACGAAAGGATGCCTGGAAGTCATGGGGGTTGAGGCAGCGGCCGACAGAGAATTGTTAATCATGATGAACCAGTTAGATGTGACAGCAGACGAGCAGGAAGTTCCCAGAGCCAGAGCCTGGCTAGCTCCCCCTGTTTTCCCTGTACAAAACGATGTGTAGACTTGGCTTTTTTGTTGTAATCATGATGTGAAAAGTAGGACCACGAATGCTAAAGAGTTTGAGTTTTAGCAAGGATATAATGAAGATCTAGTGTGTCTGCTTAGTCTTATCCTTGTTTCTCCTCTAGATCCTAAGGGAACGTGATGATAGATTCAAAAATTGATGAGTATTATTCACGAGTACCAAAGAGTTTGAGTTTTAGCAAGGATTTCGTGAAGATCTACAGCTTCTCTAGACTCCTTAGCTTTTTGCTTAATCTAGCCTGGTTCCGCTTCTAGATCCTAAGGGAAATTGGATTTTAGATTCAAAAAGTGATGAGTATTATTCCTGAGTACCAAAGAGTCCAAGTTTTAGCAAGGATATAATGAAGATCTAGTGTTTCTTCTAAGTCCTATCCTTGTTTCTCCTCAAGATCCTAAGAAAACTTGGATTTTAGATTCAAAAATTGATGAGTATTATTCACAAGCTGGTCATGGTTAATGAAATGAACACTTGAAGTTTATAAGTTTATAAAAATATGAATAATAAACAAACATACGCATTTCTTTTATTATTATATATACATTTTTTTTGTTAAGGCATAATGTTACATCGGCCAGCCTCCAGTCTCCAACCTCCAATCTCCCATCTCAAATTTCCAAAAAATAAAAAAACCACCACCCCTTAGCCCACACCCAGTCCATCCACCAAACCCTTTCGTGATGTCTTCTTTATGCTGACAAATGCCTGACAGGAGGCGGGGGGCGAAGGCCTGGAGTGGGAACATTGCGGAAATTTGCATAAAAATGAAAAATAAAGAGCTCCACTCCCCATACTCTCCCCAACCCAACTCAGCTTTGTGTCGCATGTGTGTCAAAGTGTTGGGCTTTAAGTCGCTGAATGGGAATCACAAATGACAACTGTGATCGCAGCTGGAGTTTAAATCTCTTTCGACGAATCATCCACTGAAAAAAATAAGGAAAATCTAGTACATACAATTTGTTAGGGAAATGTTTAAAATGAAAAACTGTTTCTTAAATGAAAAACATAAAAATAGAAAATTATTAAAAAATCAACTAAAAATTTGGGATAAAAATCTAGACAATAAAATTTCTAAGGGAAAATGTCCTAATTATATTATATAATTATATATAAATAATTATGTTTAATATGAAAAACATACAAGTAGAAAATGATTTGAAATCTTTAAAAAAAATTTATTAATACCATAATTTCAAATTTAATTTTATAAAATTTGAATATATTATTATGTTAATCCATCATAACTAAGCCAAAAATGCATTAATTTCGATTCGGAAAGCGGTTTTGAGTTAATTTTTATTAGCTTAAAAAAACTGCAAACCAAATTTAAAATTAAAAAAAATCAAAATTTTCGGCTATTTTTTTAGAATTTTAATGATGTAACCCCTTATGAAATTTCGGAAAAATAGCTAAAAATTTGTTTTCCTTTTAACATGGCTTAAACGATTCGCCTGTTAATGCTGATCAAGAATATATATGGTTTATAGGGTCGGAAATGACACCTTAACTTAGAAAAATATTATTTTGTATTATAAAATCGGATTTTTTATATTAAAAAACTTATAGATATTTTTTTTATAAATTTTTAAATATAATAATATCATAACTCGGCCAAAAGAGCATTAATTTTCAATCGGAAAACTGTTCTGTGCAAGATTTTTTACATATAATAAATCTGCATACTTCATTTAAAAATTTTGAAAATTAAATTTTTTATCAAATTTTAAAAATTTTAATGATGTAACCCCTTATAAAATTTCAAAAAAATAGCTAAAAATTAGTTTTCCTCCAAACATATCTAGAAAGATTCGCCTGTTGATGCTGATCAAGAATATATATGGTTTATGGGATCGGAAATGATTTCTTCACTGCGTTTCATGCTTTTGACTAAAATTCTAATACAAAAAGTTACAGATGATCTACTAAAAATTCCTAAATTACATAAAGTACAATTCTGTTAAACACTATTATTTTGATTTTAATATTTACCAGTTTAACAGTAATGATTTTAATATTTCACAAAATTGTCCAAAGTATTTTTCTAGAATTTTAAATTCATAGAAAATATTTAAGTTAACCGAATTCAAGTTGTTATTGTTTTTTTGAACAGTGATCTATTGCCTTGCCTTGTCTTGATTTCCGGGAAATCTCTGGCTAAAGACGACCAGATGTTTGCCGCAATTTATGCGCAGGCGGAGGATGTATGTAATTTCTTGATGGGCTTTGGGTCACCCAATGTGGGGGCTGTGGGGCTGACTCCCCGGGCAGCTATTAAGTTATGCAGCGGCCGAAGGTATGCAACAGATCCGAAGGCAGAAGGATCCCGGTTGGAAAGAAAAAGGAGACTCGCGCATAACTTAAACGGATTCCACTTGCCCGAGTGCATGAACCCGGGGCCTGCATAATTTAGTGATTGTAACTCCCTCTCCGTTTTCCTTTGGCTCCTCCAAACCTCTTGTTTTTCTCTACACCATCCCGGTATCCTGGGCAGGACTATGCTAATGCTAATGCCAACGCTAAGCACATGCTGCCTGGAGAGTGCAAAAAGTTTGCCCAAGAACTTTGCTTCCGTTTTGAATTTGATTAACTGCCGTCTGAAAAGAGAAAAATAACTGCACGAAAAGTCAATTTTACTGTGATTTCTTTTGAGAAATATATATGTATATTTGTAGATAAAATGGGAGCTCTAGGATAATCAAATATTAAGATGGGAAACGATTTTCAATCAGGGTAGACTTGATTATTATTATATAAGATATAAGAATACTTTTTATCTATTATTTCCTGGTTTAATTTCAACATATTTTAACGCTCTTTCTCATATTTTTTTATATATTTAACTATTATTCCCCTTTAATTTGTAGTTAATGCAACCATTGCATAGCTTTTTATTAATTTATAATCTAAAGCCCAGATACTTGTGGCTATCAGCGAGCATGTAATCGGCCAGTAAAGCCAATTATCGCAGCTATCAGCGATGGCATTACCTGCCTTAAGCCATCATCATCATCATGTTTATTATCATGAAAGCAGACCCTTAATGAATGCCACGCAAAAACACTTTGAACTAAATGGATTTTATAGTGCCTTATGGGTTGCTTAATTTATGATTGCAATCTTAATAAAAACCCTTAAAAGGTTCATGTAAACATTTTCCAAGACAAGTTGAACTATATAACTCATACGCAGTGTTGCCTTGACAGATTATAAAGTGAATGTATAAATATATCTGGGAATTATAAGGGTTAATATTTATTATTTATTATGTAAAATATGAATCTCAATAAGTTTAAGTAAACATTTCCTTAAACAAATCCAAGTACATCACTCATACGCCCTGTTGCCTTGTCAGATTATAAAATTCTGTATAAATTTACCTGTGAATTACAAGTTCATCACTTGGTTACTGTGAATATTAAATATCTCCCTGCTAATGGATACCCTTTGCAATTAGCAAAATTGAATTAGATCCTGGCCAGCAGCAGGCTCTCCCGGTTGGCATCGATAACTTCAATTAACCATTTACTGAAATCACAGCTGCTGCTGGAGAGTGCAGTGCTGACGCTCTGGGAATTGGCTTTATGTTTGTTTACCCGCTCCCACACATCCAATCCAATCCACACCAAGCCGCACCCTCTTCGGCTCTTCTCCCCCTTGGGGGCCACATGGTGCTCTCGACCCAAATCCAGAGTTGGCACACAACAACTTTCGGGGCAAGGACGAAGTAGAGAAGCCAGAGAGTGGGCTTGTCTGTTTTTCTGGCCAAACGCTGGCCCAGCATTTTGGTGTATGCAAATTTAATTAAATTTTTTGTGAACACATACACACAGACAAACTGATGCAGGGAATAGTGCGCCAATGGGCTGGCATGGCAGTACTAAAGGCGCCGACCTACTTGTATTCCCTGGATAAGGGATAGCACTGTCATCCTAGCCGGGTTTCAGCGTTATTCGCACAAAATTAATTGCAGGAAAGTGTGGGATGTGGGTGTGAGATGTGGGATGTGGGGTGTGGTATGTGCGCGTGGCTGAGAGGGTCACGTTACGCCCACTTGTTGGCCAAGGCCTTGGCATATCGTCTTGAAGCAGCCACAACCTGTAATTATTCAGGAGAACAGGAAGCAGGGCAACACACTTGCACCTTGGCACACCATTTGTATTGCTAAAAACAGTCAAAACCAACACAGTTGTGGTCGTAATTCTAGGTCTTTAGGATGGCTAATATAAAATTATGTTTATTGAAATCTGCACTTAATGGCGCTTAGTATTGGTAAATTATGTCTCGTAACTAGAGCTGAAAATAAAATTTATTCTGTAATTTATTTTGTAAAGTATTAATAATAAATAAATAAATAAAAAATTAATTAATAATAAATAAATAATAAATAAATAATAAATAATAATAAATAAATAATTAATTAATAATAAATAAATAATTAATAATAAATAAATAAATAATTAATAATAAATAAATAAATAATTAATAATTTGTAGCAAATATGCAATACATCGATTTACATTTTCTAAATCGATTCGCTTTTACGATTTTTATCGATTGTTATCGGTTAAGGTGTAGAATTTTTTATTTTTCTTAGAGAAAAAAAGGAAAATTTAGTGAAAAAAATACAAATATCGATAGGTAAAAATAATAAATTAATAATGGGGAATTCATTTATCAATTGATTTCAAATTAACTAATTAAAATAATTTTAATCGATTATAATTGGTTTAATTGTAAATTTATTTTTTTTTTTAGAAAAAAAAAAAGGAAAACGTAATACAAAAAATACAAATAATGATAGATAAATTGCCAAGAGTCATAAAAATAATAAATTAATAATATAAATACGTATATAACTTGAATTATATATCGATTTTAATCGATTATAATCGATTATAACCGATTTAATTGCCAAATTTTGTTTAAAAAGATCGATTTATTTCCAGCTCTATTGGTAGTCTTAAAATTCCTATAACCCCATTCCTATACACCCCCATAAACCCTGTCAAACCCCACATATATACCTCACATATACACCCCACTTATACACCCCACTTATACCCAACATCTGTGGCATTGTCTCTCTACTCGATAACTCGTGCTCGTCTTGTCTCAGGTGCTCCTCCTCCTCCTTGTACTCCTCAGCTAAAAGTCGAAACCTAGGCTAAGCTCTCGTTTGTAACTGTGTGTGTGTACGCCACAATATCTCTATATATCTGTATATGTATTTGCCCCGCCACCATGTGCATAGTATAAGAATTTTATAATTTAAACCAAAGAATATCAACTAACCAATCGATCCTTGCAGTGCGCAGCTGCCGAACGGGTAAACAGGTGCAGATGACCGAGGCGGAGGTGCGCGGTCTGTGCCTCAAGTCGCGTGAGATTTTCTTGCAACAGCCAATCCTGCTGGAGCTGGAGGCACCGCTGATCATCTGCGGCGACATTCACGGCCAGTACACAGATCTGTTGCGGCTGTTTGAATACGGTGGCTTTCCGCCGGCCGCCAACTATTTGTTCCTCGGCGATTATGTTGATCGGGGCAAGCAGTCGCTGGAGACCATCTGCCTGCTGCTGGCCTACAAGATCAAGTATCCGGAGAACTTTTTCTTGTTGCGCGGCAACCATGAGTGTGCCAGTATTAATAGGATTTATGGTGAGTGGTAAATTAATATTATTTATTTAATTTTAGGGGGGAAATAAATATAATATATATAAATTTCATTTTGTTGCAGGCTTCTACGACGAATGCAAGCGTCGGTACAATGTAAAGCTGTGGAAGACCTTCACAGATTGCTTCAACTGCCTGCCAGTGGCCGCAATCATTGACGAGAAGATCTTCTGCTGCCACGGTGGCCTCAGTCCCGATCTGCAGGGTATGGAGCAGATACGCCGCCTGATGCGGCCCACAGATGTCCCAGACACTGGCCTGCTGTGCGATTTACTGTGGAGTGACCCGGACAAGGATGTCCAGGGCTGGGGTGAGAATGATCGCGGTGTGAGCTTCACATTTGGAGTGGATGTGGTTTCCAAGTTTTTGAATCGTCACGAGCTGGACTTGATCTGTCGTGCACATCAGGTGAGAGTCTATAAGGATTTTTTTTTGGGATTTTAAACTAATGTTTTTATCTTTTCTTAAGGTTGTTGAAGATGGTTATGAGTTCTTTGCCCGCCGCCAGCTGGTCACTTTATTCTCGGCGCCCAATTATTGCGGGGAGTTTGATAATGCCGGCGGCATGATGACCGTGGACGATACGCTCATGTGCTCATTCCAGGTGGGTTAATATAGACTTACCTTTTGCTTTTCTAAAATGCTAATATCTAAAATGTTTGAAGATCCTGAAACCATCCGAGAAGAAGGCCAAGTATCTGTATAGTGGAATGAACTCTTCGAGACCCACAACTCCGCAGCGAAGCGCCCCAATGCTGGCGACCAACAAGAAGAAATAATATATCCATCCGCTTCCATTTCCTTAAAGGTTCAACAAAAACAAAACAAAACAAAAAGCTAAGAAAACCAACAAAAAAAAGTAAAAACAACAGAAATAAACTTTTATATAGATACACACACATATATATATATAAATATATATATATATGGAAATATATATGCATATAGGAGGAGCGAGAGTCAAGGCAACATAAACATTTATGTGTATACATATTACCCCCCACCCCCCGGACAGGTAGTATCTGTAACTAATTCAATCACCTTGCCTGTATTCACTATCAGCTCTCCCGCATCCCCAAAATTGCAGATAAATAAAGTAAATCAATTAAAAGTACAGCGATGTTAAGCAATGAATTTATATATATAGGCATTATATGTAAACTATATACGATATACTTATATATATATATAAAAAAATAACTACCAGAAAATGGAAAACAAAAACTAAAAAAGGAGAAGCTGAAGCTGAAAATCTGGACAAGCTTAAAAATTCGCAACAGAGTTTATCGGTTTTTAGGTTTAAGAAATCGATAAACGAAATCGATTCAACTCTGTGTGTATTTTATTTATTATTTATCTTTAAAAATCTAAATATATATATGTTCTTTTTTTGTCAATTGTTTAATTAATTTATTGCCTACCTTAATATTAATATAAAGCATACACCTTAACACCTAACTATATGCATATATATATATATTTACTTTTTTTTTTTTGTCGTTGTACTAAGTTTAAGTGGCGAAAAACTGTTAACTGGTTGAAAGGGCATTTAACAATTGAGGCTTACTTTTAACTATTTACCCTATTGTTAGCCAGGCTGAAAGCTAAAACTTGATTCAACCTAACCAATCTATCTTTAACTTGCCTCACACACAAAACAAAAACGAAAAGAAACATGCAAAAAAATCATAAAAAAGAAAAAGAAAACTAAATTTAACGAATTTTTGAAAACATTACTTCGAGTACTTGAAACACCAATTTTTGTGCATCTTTAATTTATATAAAAACAAAAAAAAAACTCAATTCGTTAGAGAAGCGGAGAGGTGAGAACGTATATATTTCAAATATATATAGTTATAAATACGGAAGGATAGAAAGAATAAAACTAATTTTTTCATCGTCGTAACTTATTAGATTGTAGTGCCTTTTTTGCCTCCCAAAAAAAAAAAAACAAAACAAAAACAAAAACGATAACGATAACAAAGTGTAAACTAACAAAAGGTTTATATATATACAGATCATAAATATATATATATATATATATACATATAATATACAGTATACATTTTATATGTGACTAGGCAGAGCGGCGAGTAGCTTGTGGGGCGGCAAACCAGTCAATTAATTGCATTATAAACAAAAAAAAACATGAAACGAAAACGAAAACCAACAAATAACATTTGCATTTCTCTCTCATTTGAGCTTGGTTGATTGCTCCCCCCCCTCTCCGATTTGTTGTTGTCCCCCCCCTCCCGAAAGGACACTCCTGCGTGTGCGTGTGTGTGAGCTGCTTCCGCATCCGCAACCCAAGTATACATTACAATTAAACATAAATAAATAAATATAATTAACAGAAAAATACCAAGTACTAGCAGTTGGCGAAGCAGGCAAAACAAAGAAAAAGAAAAAGAGAGAGAGAGAGAGAGATGATAGCAGAAAATGGATAACAAATAAATATATTTATTATTAAAAATCAAATAAAAATTAAATTACAACTTTATGTTAACAAAGTGTTGGGTTTTTCTTATGGAAAAGGGAGGGGAAATTCACAAAATATAATTAAAGAAATTTAAAATATTAAAGCTGATCAAATGAACCCAGAAATGAACAGCGGAGCAAAATGAACCACTGAGTTGAATGAACCAAATCTGGAAATATATTTATATAATTAAATTAAGTTAATTATATTTATATAATTAAAATATTAAACAAACAGAATAAACAAATAAGCTAAAATGAACTCGGAAATGAACAGCTCAGCAAAATGAACCACTGGAGAGAGCCAGCGAAAATGCCAATAACAGTGAACTTGACATTGATTACCGCAGTTGTTTTTTTAACGCTCTCGTGGGTGGTGTCGTTCTCCCTGGAGCTCTGTTACCTTACCCATTCACCTAATTCCCCTATTTTTTTTTATGGCCGGCAGTTTGTAATCTTATCGGAAATCAAACACCAGCGGCCGATGAGTCGGATCGCAAATTGTAATTGAGTTTTGACTAATGATTTCCCCATATTATGTGGTTTCAGTGGTCAAAAGGTGGTGCAGTGGAGTGCATGCTTTTTTTTCAAGTGTATTTTGTGTCTAAAAAATATTTAAAATTTAAATTTATATAGTAAACTTTCTAAAGTTTAATTTTTAAATTTAAATAAACCAAAACTTTCACTGAAAGCCTTAACCTAACCCACTAAAGTAATTATTAACTTTATAATCTAATAATTCTTGTTATTTTTAGTGTTTAATAATTATTTTGATATATTTAAATTTGTAAAACAAGTATTTCCAATTGGATATTATGATAAACTGTTGGGTAATCTAAGGAATGTGGCCAGTGGAAGCCATCTGTGACTAATAAATCGTGACTAATTATACCCATACCTCCAAGGTTTCCACTAAAAAAAATAACTCTTAATCTTCAAGTAAAGTATAAATATTTATTTTTTAAAGAAAACCTTGCATAAATTCTTGGGAAAACTATAGATTTTATAAACATTATTTAGCTTTGCCTGAAACTCTTTCTCCCTTCGATTTAACCAGCTGTTTCCTGCCTGATCCCTGCCAGAATTAAGAGCCAGAAATGTCGCTAAAGCAGCAGCGGCAGCGGGATGTGGAAGGCGATGTCCCACCGAACAGCATATCCCTGGAGGAGATGCCACTCAACCGGACCAACGGCAACGTCGGCGGAGAGCAGGCAGAGGACCGCCGCCGAATACGTCTAATCTTCGACAAATACGACACCGATGGGGATGGCCTGATCAGTACGCCGGAACTGAAGGCTTTGATTGCCAGCGCCGGCTGCCGGGACATGCCCCCCCACATGGCCGAGCAGATAATGCGGCGCAGCGACGAGGATAACGACGGCTGCCTGGACTTTGAGGAGTTCTATGCCATGTCCCTGCGCCAGCGTTGGATCATGCGTCGTCTGGTGGCTCGCTACTGTCGCTATGTGGTGGCACCGCCAAAGCCCAAGGCCGCGGATGAGGTGGATGGCGAGTACGAGCGTCAGATGTCCCTCTGCCCGCCGCCGCTTACCATGATCATCTTCTCCATTGTGGAGATCATTGCCTTCCTGGTGGATGTTATACACTTCCAGGACGATCCCAACTACGAGGGGAATATCGGTGAGAGTGTTAATGGACCGGCGGCGACGCTGTGCATCTACAATCCCTACAAACGCTACGAGGCCTGGCGCTTCGCCAGCTACATGTTCGTCCATGTGGGGCTGCGCCATCTGGTGATGAACCTGATTATCCAGATCTTTTTGGGCGTTGCCTTGGAGCTGGTGCATTCGTGGTGGCGCGTGGCTTTGGTCTATCTGGCCGGCGTCATGGCCGGCTCCATGGGCACCTCCCTGAGCAGTCCGCGGACCTTTCTGGCCGGAGCCTCGGGCGGTGTGTATGCCTTGATCACCGCCCATGTAGCCACGATCATCATGAACTACTCGGAGATGGAGTACGCCATTGTCCAGCTGTTGGTCTTCCTGGTTGTGATCTTTGCAGATCTGGGCGGATCGGTGTATCATCACCTGACGGATGAGTACGATCGGATTGGGTATGTGGCGCATCTGTCTGGCGCCGTGGCTGGGCTGCTGGTGGGGATCGGGGTGTTGCGGAACCTGGAGAAGCGACCCTGGGAGCGAATCCTCTGGTGGATAGCCGTCATCGTGTACTTTGCCCTGATGTTCACTGGAATTCTGGTGCACATCTTCCTGCCCGATTACTTCCCCAAGCCGGTGTACAATTAGAACTGAGTTCCGAGTCCTAAACTTGTATTAATTCTCCCCTAAAACTGTAAATATATGCATAGGATAATGTAATAATAGGTTGCTATTGATCGGATCTTGGCTCCGGGCAGGCGTAAATAATTAAAATATTTATAAATACAATTTAAATATGTAAATGTAATTGATGGAACACACAAATATGAATCAATAAAAATGAAGGGAAATCAATGTGGAATTGTGTGGTTTAAGCGGCATTTATTTGGGGGCCTTGGGATTGTTTGGGGAAAAATCTGTTGAAAGCCAAATGAATTTTTTTTTTAATTTTTAACATAATTTTCTGAATTTTTAATTTTTTTTTCTAAATTTTAAAAATGTTTCCTGAATTTTTAAATTTTTTTTCTAATATTTTAACTTTTTTTTAGATTTTTTAAATTTTTTTTAGAATTTTTAAAAAATTTTGAAATATTTTAACTGCCAAATTTGAATTTGAATTTAACTGCCAAATTTGAATTTGAATTTAACGACGATCAGTTTCAGTGTGCCCAGGTGCAGTTGTAAAATAACACCTAAATTTGGATTCAAAAGGTTTGAGTCTCCGCTTACTTGCGCCGGCTCCTAATTGGTTTGAAACTTGGACTTTTTATAACAGTTTATACCAGTTTTCAGTTGCTTGCTGCTGATTTCTGTTCGCCTGTTACCCCAATTTGGGAAACGGGCAATTTGCATGGAAATGTTCGGAAATTTGGATGGGCTGCTGTAGGGATGTTGTTGTAAAAAGGTTGTTGTTGCCATCAAGCTGTTGTTGTCGTCAACAAATAGGTATAAATGCATAAAATAAAATATAACAGTTTATACCAATTATTATTTTTGCCCAAAAGTTTTTATAACAGTTTATACCAGTTTTCAGTTGCTTGCTGCTGGTTTCTGTTCGCCTGTTACCCCAGTTTGGAAAGCGGCCAAATTGCATGGAAATGTTCGGAAATTTGGATGGGCTGCTGTAGGG
>VNJY01007709.1:0-13923 GCA_008042715.1 Drosophila bocki
ATTATTACCTGTAGCTGGGTAATTATCTCAGTATTCATGTTTGTTTGTGAAACGGTGAATTTTTTATTATATGCACTTATGTTCATGTACATATTTGTGTACATGCAATAACCACAATATATACATCAAACGAAAGGTATTGAAGCGTAGAATCATTATATATGCCAATCTTTAAGATATACCGCTCCGTTGGAAAGTTATAGCGATTCAATTTTTATTTTCAATTTTTAAAATTATTAAAATTATTAAATTATTATTTTAAAAATTGAAAATAACTGTTATAACTCAACTTTTATATACAAATTGAAAAATAATAATTATTCTACAACTTTTTTATAAAACTTGAACAATAAGAATTAATTTCCTATTTTTTCTATATAGTTGTAAAATAACTCTTATTTCATAATTTGTATTATAAAAATTATAACTGTTACGATCCCTGCTCTCTGCTGACTTTTGAGTCCCCGAGTCTGCAGACTTTCGAGTCCGACCATAACGTCTCTCTGCTGACTTTCGAGTCCGAGCTGACTTTCGAGTCCAAAAAACGTCGCTGAGCTGATTTGAGTCCGACACCCACTGGGTTCAGTTGACTTTCGAGTCCGAACGCATTCTCTCGTGGACGACTTTCGAGTCCGAACGCATTCGCTATTGGGTGGCTTTCAAGGCCCATACCCTGGCGAAACTATCGGCATTCCCCTATCGGACAGCCGCACTCGGGACGAGGAGGACGAATCGGAACTACGGCGTACCCCAGAATCGAGATCCGGCATGAAATTATTGAAAATTGTACCTTTTAAGTAAATAAACATTAAGATACATTTACGGCATAATCCTCTAGCGTTCTACTCTGGGACGGGGTCGGAATCTCTTACAGCAACCACGCCTGAACCAAATAAATATATCTGCACAGACCCTGGACGTCCCGCTGACTACCCGTGGACGACAGGACGTTACAATTTTATAAACATATTTTTCGATCAGCGCACATTCGTTTTTGCGAGTGTAAGAAATTTTCGTCCCACGTGTCGCGACGTACGGTCGCCGGCAAAAATCGGCAAAAGTACAGGAGAAAAGGGAGAAATCGTAGTCAACGTCACTGCCAGCGTCAACGCCGGCAAAGGGACGCTTCAAGCACACACACACGGGGCCCACACACATCTCCAGTTCTGCTCAGCCAGCGGCAGCAGCGTCGGCTAGCTAGACCTTACACCTCGAAAGACCCACTCATCAAAACTCGTCGTCGTATCCTTGCACACCGGAAAGATTTTCACTATCCTTAAACCAAGTTAAGGACGCCCACGAATCCTCAAAGAGTCCTGCGAGATCCTGCCGCCTAGAACATAATAACAAATTTCATAACAAAAATAATTAATAATTAAAGCAAATAAATAAACGGAAACAATAAAAATTAAAATGAATTAATAAAAATTAAAATAAATCGAAATAAAATAAATAAAACCAAAAATAATCAAATTAAAATAAAACCAAATAAAATAATCAAATAAATAAATACAAATCAAATAAAATAAATGCAAATATAGGGCATAAATCAACAATAAAATTTAAATAAAAATAACCGCCGAGAATACTAAAATCGAATAAAAATTAATCGAATAAATAATAACCGATCGCTAAAACGAATCGGAATCGAATAACTCAAAATATCGATAAAATAACAATAAAATAGTAAATAAATAAGGAAAATTTAATACTGAATAAAACAATAGGAATCGAAGAAAATAATAAAGGAGTCAACGGAAAACAATTCTCGGGACAAAAGCCCAGTGATCCTGCGAGATCCAAACCAAGGGTGTACGTGCACACAGTGCGGATCCTGCGAGATCCACTTCCGCAAACTCGTATCCGACAACGTAGAACCAGGTCGCTGCCACGGTATCCTGCCGTTTCCACTCACTCGAGCCCCGTTGTTACTTTTAATCCTTGTTCTCTACGTCTCCTGCGACCCATGGGCGTCACGTGGATAAGCTACCGCAAAAAGATGGAATTAGAAGCCATCCTCGGCGAGTTCGGACTCGAACGAAGCGGCACGGTAGATGAGCAACGTGCGCGGCTCATAGCATTCTCGCGGCAGTCAGGCAATTCCGAGGAAATACTGGATCGGCTCGACGAGCTGGAACGCCGGTTCGGGAACGCGCCCACTGGCGAAATGAAGTCGCCTATACCGCTAGATCCGTCTCTCATCTCGCCGCAACCGACCACGTCGGCATCGCTGGTGCCACCCTCGCTTTTTCTGCCGCGTAGCACGTCACCCGCTACAGGGCGACGCCCGAAGGCGGAAGAGCCTCCACGACCTGCGCATTCCCCGAGCGACGCCGGCTTAGGGGCCATCTTAATCGATCGGATGACCAAGTGGGGCCTTTCTTTCGACGGGACGACGCACAGTAGCGCCTTTTCTCATTTACCGTTGCAAAAATCATAATTTTTGAACCAAATAAGGTAATCGAATAATTTAAACGGCATTGGACAGGTAATTGTTGTAAAATGTATATATGTACTGCATAATTTACCACGCCCACAAATACGCCTTTTTAAAGGGTATCAAAGTGAAAAAATAATTTTTTTTCAATGAAAACAATTTTTAAAAATATTTGTTATTTAATTTTTTATGTTTATTTTTATGTATTTGCTCAAATAAAAATAATTTGAAAACTGAAAAAAAAATATTTCTTGGAATGTATGAAATTGTGTCGGTATTTTGGTATATTTCACCATGAGTAGCTTTGGTTTATGTCGTTGCATTTTCGCAGACGCAGCTCGACGCAGCCGATGAAAGTTAATTCTGGTCCAGGAAATATCCACGTAACTTGTAGACATAGTGTAGTCGGTGGCTTTCATCGGCTTCAGAAGTTATAGACTACTTTAGGCAAAAAAAGGTGAAAAAAATTGACACCTGGCAGGTAGCGATTTACCTGTACAAGCCCAAACCAAAGTGCCGTTTTTTTTGGGTTAATTTACAGTTTATGAATGTCTCTATCATTTAAAGTAAAAACCATGACCATTGGTTTTATGGTTTTTGTGTAATATTACCTGAAAGTCGACCAATTTACCAATTTTTTTTGGTATTATGCAAAAAACGAAAAAAAGTTCAACTTTGAATGCTCATATCTTCTACGAAAAACATCTTAAAATAGATTTTATTGCAGATTCGGAATCCTTGGGAAATTTTCTGTCGAATAAGTATGGTTAAAATCGTTTTTGCGAACATGACTTTTTCGATTTTTGCAACGCTAATTGTTCGAGAGGCGCTACTGTGCGACGGCTGGACCAAGGTCCGCCGAGAATTCCTAGATTCTTCTTGCCACCGCGATACTATCAGCGGTTGGAGGATGAGATAAGGACACACTTCCAGAAGCCCAATGAACCATTCAAGGACTACCTTATCGACATTCGCTTGCAGATGCGCCGGGCAGGATTCTCCTCGGACAAGGAGCTGGAGAGGATCTACGAGAACATGCTGCCGGAATACCAACTCTACACCCGGAGGCAGGATTTCCGTACGCTGACCGAGCTAACGCATCTCGTGACCAACTACGAGGAGACACGCAGCCGAGGCGGAAGGACGCCCGAGAAACATATCCCGACCCAACGCCAGGCCACAGAAGCCAGCTACGCAGCAGGCGAAGACAGGATGCCCCCTCGACGCACTCAGCAGGCGCCCTTTTCAGGCAGCGCCCTCAACGGTTCCCTTAGCCGGAACGCTTGTGCCAGTCAGAGCGCGGTATCATCACGACCGGAAGCAGTCAACGTTCGCGACGCCTGTCGGAATTGCGGTCAATCCGGACATTTCGAAGCCGAGTGTAGGAACCCACGGATCCTATTCTGCTGGGATTGCGGCCAACGAGGACGCAGGACGATCGACTGTTGCCGACAGCCATCGTCGGGAAACGAGCAAGGGCCTCGTGTGACCGGGAATCACCCGAGGAACCCTCCGTACCCCCGAAGCCAATAGGAGACACTCTCCATCAGTACCAGGGACGCATCCGCGCTGCCATCCACATGGAGGGGCGACGGTTTATAGCTACCCTGGACACCGGAGCTACACATAGCTTCATTAGCGAAGGTCTGGCCCAAATGTTGGACAACGGAAGGAACACACGGGACATCCATACCCATGTAAAACTCGGAACATGCCGCGAGCTGACCAGAGCTCTGGCGGCAAATATCTACCTTGGGAGCGAACGGACGCCCACCATTCTCCTCGTGATGTCGGACGCACTGGACGACATACTCCTTGGAATGGATTTCCTCTGCGGGATCGGAGCAACCCTGCTATACGGCGGACAGACCTTCCGACTGCGACCGAACGACCAGTAAAGACCAACAACAGAGCCACGCTCTGACCAGCGGAGACCAACTACAGAGCCACGCTCTGACCAACGAAGACCAACGACAGAGCCACGTTTTGACCAGCGAAGGGAGCCACGATCCAACCCACGGGACCAGCCCGCAGAGCCACGCTCTGACCAGCGAAGGGAGCCACGCTCCAACCCACGGGAACAGCCCGCAGAGCCACGCTCTGATCAGCGAAGCACATCGACGGAGTCACACTCCAACCACGAAAAGCCACCAACGGCACATCACTCAGAGCCACGCTCTGATCAGCGAAGCACTTCGACAGAGTCACACTCCTACCACGAAGAGCCACCAACGGCACATCACTCAGAGCCACTTCTCTGGCAGCTTCGAACGCGATCGTTACGCATCTCTCCCGCTGCGGGCGACAAGTCCTCAAAGGACACGTGGAAATAAATTCCCAAATCGACAAGTCCAAAAAGGACACGCGAGTGCCCTTACATATCCTGGCTGCAGGACACGGGTCCCAGTCCACCGACAACAGCGGGTGAGCCGGCCGAGAGGCAAATATCAGGACCAGAGTTCTGGAGTGTGGCGTAGGGCCAGGTTAGGGACGGCAGTCATAGCTTAGAAAAATATAGAAATAATAACTAAATTAATAAAACTCCGCGTTGCTAAAAATCATCTCTTATTGTGACGCGCGCCAAAGCGCTCCCCTGCCGCTCACTCACTCGCCGAGCTGGTGGCTGGGTTCTACCGCACCAACTTCGCGTGGCCGCTGGGCAAGCTCCGGGCCAGAGCAGCGGGACGGGAGCGGGATTTGTCGCCGCTGGGTTCTCCCGGGTACAGATCTGGCGTGGGCATCGGGGCTGCTATGTTTTCCCTAACAACGAGCCCCTCGCCGCCGGCGCGTGCTCCAAGAATTTCCCCTGTTTCCCTCTCCTTTCCCTTCCGATCTGCATCTTGCCCGCCATCGCCGCTGGGTCACCCCGGGCGGCGGAGATTTTGCCGATCGAAAGAGTCGCCGCTGCTGGGCAACCGAGCGGGCGCAGGAAACGGAGGAGCACCTGGCCATCGCCAGAGTGATCGCGTCCAAGATCCCCCTTTTCCCTCTCCTCCCGTCCGATCTGCATTTTGCCCGCCATCGCCGCTGGGTCACCCCGGGCGGCGGAGATTTTGCCGATCGAAAGAGTCGCCGCTGCTGGGCAACCGAGCGGACGCAGAAAACGGAGGAGCACCTGGCCATCGCCAGGGTGACCGTTCAAGATTCCCATTTTCCCGAGGCCAGAGTTCCCCTTTTAAAACAAGCCCCTTTTCGCTGCCATTATTTCCCTAGAAAATTCAATAAAAATTCGGCGTCCATGTTCTGGCCGTCTCTAAAAATATAAATATTTCTGGAGAGGAATCCTGGGCCGCTGAGGTTTACCCCGGCCCAAGACACATCCGTACAGCTTATATCCAATTATTTTTTATTTTTTTAATATTATCAGTGTTATTTATTGAGAAGGCCAGTGCTAATTTGTTACATAATGTTTATTCTCCGTGTCTGTGCATTAATATTTATGTCTTTATTTGTTTATTATTAAGAATTAGCTAATATCTGCCAATATAAAACTATGTATATCCTCATCTGACCGGATAAGGAGTGTTTTTTAAAGATATGCTCCGACACACATCAGGTGGTCAGAAGCAAGGATAGGTGTCTTAAGATATGGTTTTTATTAAAATTTAAGGACATTTCAAAATACAACAAAAAGTACAGGTCGTTGTAAAGCGAACATAAAACGCGAAAAGGATCATGTGCCTCAAACAATTTTTTGTTTAATTTCCAAAGCTATAACGTGATGACCATTAAGGAACGGAAAAACGTATTTAACTCAGAAGCTGACTGGAAAAAATATGTCCATTTATTAGTTTATGAAGGAACATAAAGCCGTGGCAGGCCCGACGATCCTTAAGATAGGGCGTAGTCTATCGGCATAAGAAGGGAGGCGGCGAAATGGATCTCAGTCGAAGCCCCGAATAGCGAACAAAAGGATTTGTTTCTGTATCGATTTAAAAAGGTCTTGATACTTAGACCATCGTTTTACGAAAGCAAAAACCCCTTTTGCTTGTGACGCTGTGCGCACAAAGTTAAGGAATAATAGTATAAGTAATAATAAAATATAAGCAAAACTGAAAAGAAAACAAAAGAAAATTAAGTAGCGGAACCAAAAAGAAAACAAAAAGAAATATGAAGTAATAATAGTCAATAAGAACACAAATGTAAACGAAACTGAAAAGAAAACAAAAAGAAATGAAGTAGCTGCACCAACTAAAAAACAATAAACACAAAAGAACGGAAATATGAAGTATTTCAATCGAACAAACTCGAAGAAAGGGGAAAAGGAAGACACACGCGAATTTAAATCAAAAGCGCGCGGTCGACGAACGGCCACACTGGCTATACGACGGCTGGGCACACTATCGGAGGCCAAAAACCGACAAGGGAGCTGGCCAGACTAGGGCCTCGCCGAGCCCTATATAAAGCGGGCCACGGCACTGGAGAAGTCACTCAGCCGCTGATTGCGATCGTAATCACCCAAGCAGCCAAGTCACTTTTTCTGGAACCAGGTAGACCCAGGTTCCAACCAATACATTGTAGTTAGTCGTAGTCTTCCCCGCTAACCCTCCTCCCCCCTCTCTGCTGACTTTCGAGTCCAAATCGTTGCCGACTTTCGGGTCCAATCTCTGCTGACTTTCGAGTCCAATCTCTGCTGACTTCCGAGTCCAAAACACTGCCGACTTTCGAGTCCAATTCTCTCTGCTGACTTTCGAGTCCAATTCTCTCTGCTGACTTTCGAGTCCAAAACACTGCCGACTTTCGAGTCCAATTCTCTCTTGCTGACTTTCGAGTCCAAAATACTGCCGACTTTCGAGTCCAATTCTCTCTGCTGACTTTCGAGTCCAAAACACTGCCGACTTTCGAGTCCAATTCTCTCTGCAGACTTTCGAGTCCAAAACAACAACTTCTCCTTGCCGACTTTCGAGTCCAACAACAACGTCTCCTTGCCGACTTTCGAGTCCAACACCAACTGTCTCATCGCAGACTTACGAGTCCAACAACAAACTTCTCATCGCAGACTTACGAGTCCAACAACAAACTTCTCCTGGCAGACTTACGAGTCCAACAACAAAAACTTCTCATCGCAGACTTACGAGTCCAACAACCAACTTCTCCTGGCCGACTTGCGAGTCCAACAACAACTTCTCCGTGCCGACTTGCGAGTCCAACAACAACTTCTCCGTGCCGACTTGCGAGTCCAACAACAACTTCTCCTTGCCGACTTTCGAGTCCAACCACAACTTCTCCTAGTAGACTTTCGGGTCCGAACAACAACATCTCTGAGCCGACTTTCGAGTCCCTTTCCCTTCATCCAAGCAGACTGGCGCACCCAAGTGACGGGCGACACACGGACCTGCGCGCCCGACAACAACCATCCGCCGCAGCCCCGATCGGAGCCAACATCTTCTCTTCTCCCTCTTCCCCAGGCACCATCTGCAGCCGACGGCATCCCGACGCGAGAAGACCCTCCCAGACGCGAGAAGACCCTCCCAGACGCGAGAAGCCTACGCCCGTCCAGGAGCCCCGGATCTGATCTTTTCCGTCGCCCCGAGCCTCAGTTGGTCACCAGCGCAGCCCAGATCCTGATCAATTTACCTGACTGTAATATTCCGGCAATAAACCGTACTCTTACTCTTTACCGTATTTCCCTCTCGAGTTCTCCCTGGGGGGCAAACGGATCGGGGAAAAATCTTTACAGCAACCACGCCTGAACCAAATAAATATATCTGCACAGCCCTGGACGTCCCGCTGACTACCCGTGGACGACAGGACGTTACATGCTTTACAGGCAATTATATATTATCGAATTATTATTGAAGCTCAAGCTGTGGGTAAATAGAACTCTAAGATCAGTTACAGAATGGATCGGTTCAAGAACACTCGTCCCTATGGAATAGTTGCATGGAAATAATTTTTGCGGTAAAACGACATGTATTTATATTTAGAGTTGTTAAGAAACAACAAATTATGAGTGCATCAGGACAACATGTTGTGTAAATCCGTGAGGGTTTTCCGGACAAAAAATTCGAATAAAAAAGGCGACTAGCAACTAGCGGCCTAGCTGGGGAATTTCCACTCGAAGGCAAAGAAAAGAAGACGAGAAGAACTGCAGTCGCACGAAAAAGTTTTATTGCGCTGGCGCAGCCAGCAGTTCCAAAGGTTGATCGGCTACTACCTTTACACAAGCAGCGTCCGAATTGCCTCGCTATGAAAGCTATACGTTTCGGCTATTCAGCTCGGCTGAGTGCAAGCGATAAGCTTTTTGTTTTACATTGTTTACGTTTTAGTTCTATTTTTTCTTCATGTAAATTTCAACAATAATATACTAATAATCTACTGCTCCAACATTCCGGCCCCGTTGAAGGCCTCCGGCGCTTTAACCTCCTCATTTGGAGCGCTGTTTATTGGCAGCAATGCCAACATATGGATGGCGCGCTTGATGACGCCTCCTTAAATGAATTAAATGACAAAGAATTTTAGTTTATCTAATGATTTTTCTCTAACAAAGAGCCGGGCAAGAGATGACAGGATGAGCCAATTGCTTGCCAAATGGGGATCCGTCAAAGATGTTCCGGACCTCAAGAAGGGAGGGAGCGTCCAGAGGTTATTCCATGCCCCAAGCCTGCGTCCGGGAGAAAGAGAGAAAACATTAATTGTGCATTTAGTTATTGTTTTAGTCCGAGATTTGCTTACCTTTATTTTGTGTCTTGTTATTTTGTTGTGAATTTAAGGTCAGCTGGGACTTATGGCTCGACCTGTGGGCAGATAGGAAACTATCCCTTCCCTAGACGACTAGCTAGCCGGCCTTGCCACATCGGAAAAAGCAGGTCGTAACAAACTTCTACTTTATTGTATTGCTTTTGAGCGCCTATACTACCATGCACACTCTTAGGAGTTATCATTAGAGAAACTCATATTCGTCGTCATCTAATACATTTTAATGTAGTTCGGATGAAATCTGACGCAATGTGCGGTTTTTCTGTTGTTAAACAGCCTAAATAGTTGATAAGCTATTCATTTTACTCCCACATCGGCCGCTTCAACCATCTTTGTTTTGGAAGGAGCAGCTGTAGTTGGATGAGGATGCAGATGCAAAGCTCTGTGGGAACACGAGTTTCACATTTGGGAAAAATTCCAACTGTTCCACACAAATGCACTGAGTGGGAAAACCGTATAATACTGTCTTACCACACAGCGCGTTTGTGAGGTACGCTTGGGATTTTTAAAAAAAGTGTAACTCGTGTTCCCACAGAGCTGCGTTAAAGCGCATCCGAACAGCTGATCGATCAGGCTCATGAAAACGTAAACAAAGATTGTCGAATTGGCAGTTGCAAATTTGAAATGGAGCAAAGCGCGTTCACCGTCAAAGCGCGTTCACCGCCCGTTGAACAAACGGTCCATAAGGTTTTGCCGTTCCGAATTTTCTCAAATGGACCGCCGTTAGAACACATTAAAATCTAACCACGGTTTGTTTGGCGATAGTTAGGCGATAGTTTTTCGGTGCAACTCTGAAAATTTGATTATCACTACGAAAATGTATACACACTTGGCGAGGAACAAATGAGAAATGGAATTTAAAATGTGGCGCCAAAGCTACAAGCATGCCCAATATAGTTGTTGGCGTTTTTTCTGTATATTCTTGCCCCAATATGTCCCCAATTGTTACTATTTAATATAAACCGCCTGCCTTAATTTAAAAATGTTGGATGCCTATACCACCTATAGACACTCTTCGGGGAATTTGCTCTTTGTTAGAGAAAAATCATTAGAAAAACTAATACTGTCTTCCCACACAGCACATTTGTGAGGAACGTTTGGGATTTTTCACAAATGTGAAACTCTTGTTCCCACACACCGTCAAAGCACATTCACCATCCGAACAGCTGATCGATCAGCTGTGGCTGAAAACGTAAACAAAGACTGTCGAATTGGCAGTTGCAAATTTGAAATGGAGCATTTACCAACTATTTTGGATGTTGTACAACCGCAAAAGCACAGATTGCGTCAGAATTTATCCGCACCAAATTTAAATGAATTAAATGACAAAGAATTTTAGTTTTTCCAATGATTTTTCTCTAACAAAGAGCAAATTCCTCGAAGAGTATGAATAGGTGGTATAGGCTTCCCAAAACTTTAATTAAAGTAGAGGTAGGCGTTTTATATTAAATGGTAGCAATTGGGGACACTTTGGCAGAAGAATATACAAAAAAAAAATAAAAAAGCAAACTATTTTGGGCATGCTTGTAGCTTTGGTGGCACATTTTAAATTCCATATTTCATTTGTTCCTCGCCAAGTGTGTATACACTTTCGTAGTGTTAGTCAAATTTTCACTGTTAAGAAGAAGAAATCAGAGTTTCACCGAAAAACTATCCCCTAATAGGGTCTTCCCACACAACATTAAAGCGCATTTAGCATCCGTTGAACAAATGCTCCATAAGGTTTTGCCGTTCCGAATTTTCCCAAATGGGGCGGCGTTAGTTCAGCATTAAAATCTAACCACGGTTTGTTTGGCGATAGTTAGGCGATAGTTCTTCGGTGCAACTCTGAAAATTTGACCAACACTACGAAAGTGTATGCACACTTGGCGAGAAACAAATGAGATATGGAATTTAAAACGTGGCGCCAAAGCTACAAGCATGCCCAAAATAGATGTTGGAGTTTTTTCTGTATATTCTTGCCCCAATATGTCCCCAATTGTTACTATTTAATATAAACCGCCTGCCTCTACCTTGTTTTAAAGATTTTGGATGCCTATACCACCTATAGACACTCTTCGGGGAATTTGCTCTTTGTTAGAGAAAAATCATTAGAAAAACTAAAATTCCTTGTCATTTAATTCATTTAAATTTAGTGCGGATAAATTCAGGCGCAATCTGTGCCTTTTGCTGTTGTACAACAGCCAAAATAGTTGGTAAATGCTCCATTTCAAATTTGCAACTGCCAATTCGACAGCCTTTGTTTACGTTTTCATGAGCCACAGCTGATCGATCAGCTGTTCGGATGCTAAATGCGCTTTAATGTTGTGTGGGAACACGAGTTTCACATTTGTGAAAAATCCCAAACGTTCCTCACAAATGCGCTGTGTGGGAAGACAGTATAACTATTGCCAAACAAACCGTGGTTAGATTTTAACCGCGGTCCATTTGAGAAAATTCGGAACGGCAGTTAGTTCAACGGACGGTGGATGCGCTTTGACGGTGTGTGGGAAGAGCCTATAAAAAAGAAACGAAATTGACCGATATTTTCAGTCATAAAGTCGTATATGGAATACCCTAAATAAAAACTTAGCTGTTCACATCTGAAACAGATCGATTGCTATGCATTGTTGCGTATAGAATTTAAGAAAATTTTATGTGTGGTAGAAGCTTGTTGGTATTTACATTCCATCCTTGGTTTTTTTTTTATAAAATATAATTCAGTTTGCTAGAATGGTTTATTTTTAATGAATTAAGCACTAAATCCGACAGTATATATATGTAAATACGTATATACGTTTTAATTAATATACATACATACATACATACATATGTATATGCATACATACATACAAGCGTATGTGTATTCGAAAATGACCAATACATTTTTTATGTACACATTCATACATGTTGACATACGTTGGTATATACAAATGTATGTTTATTTATTTTTAATGTTTCGTGCTGTGAAATTGTATAATAATAATACGAAAATACCCAATAATAATATACCCATGTTTTTCTATACAGAAAACACATTTGAGCTATTACAACCACGGATTTATTGACATTGAAGTGTCATGTCAAGGAGTTGCGGAGATTCGCACATCATCGTACATATCGGAAAAATAGTTGATAAAAGATTTGAAGTTGTTCAGAAAGTTTTTGCAAATCTGATAACCATGCTTAAACAAGCAAAAATGACTTACATTATAGCACCTCTGTGTTCCATACACTTTATGTTAAATAATTCAGCGGGAATTATTAAGCTACCGAAAGACAGAAGACCTCTAAAGAAAAATTAAAAAAAGTTATCGTTTTATTTTTAATAATCAAAAGGCAAGAAAGTCATAATAATAAAAAAAAAAAGTTGTATGTTTTATATGCTTGGACCTGTATATTTGTAAAACTATTAAATTATTCAATATAAAATGAAGTTATTAGAAAGCTCACGTTTCGAGGCAATCAACAATGCTCTTTCTATACAAACAAGCGGTATCACAATCTTCGGACGTATTGAAAGCTATTCATGGTAAGTGTAATTTTTAACAATAATGCAAAAATTTATAAACGATTTTTGATTAAATCTATGTACATATTTATGTATATGTAAGTATAAATGTAATGTCTATGTGCCTATGTACATAAACTCATCGTCATATCTTTGCGTACAGGGCAAATATTTGTATACCCTTGCAGGGTATTATAATTTCAGTCAGAAGTTTGGAACGCAGTGAAGGAGACCTTTCCGACCCTATAAAGTATATATATTCTTGATCAGCATCAACAGCAGAGTCGATCTAGCCATGTCTGTCTGTCCGTCCGTCCGTCTGTCCGTTTCTACGCAAACTAGTCCCTCAGTTTTAAAGCTATCTGAATGAAACTTTGCATATAGTCTTCTATATACTCTCACTGCTATATATGTCGGAACGGGCCGGATCGGACGACTATATCATATACATAGCTGCCATACAAATGTTCGATAAATTTTTAGAAAAAAAAATTATAACTTGCCTGTTTTTTAATATTTTCGCATCATTTTTAAGACAGCCATTTTATATTATTTCTAAATTTTGGTAAAAATTTTATGAAAATCGCTGCCATAGGAACGATCGGAAATTAATAGGAAAAAAATTATAACTTCGTTGTTATACCCTTGCAGGGTATTATAATTTCAGTCAGAAGTTTGCAACGTAGTGAAGGAGACGTTTCCGACCCTCTAAAGTATATATATTCTTGATCAGCATCAACAGCCGAGTCCATCTAGCAATGTCCGTCTGTCCTTCTGTCCGTCTGTCCACCTGTCCGTTTCTACGCAAACTAGTCCCTCAGTCCCTCACTGCTATATATGTCGGAACGGGCCAGATCGGACGACTATATCATATAGCTGCCATATAAATGTTCGATATATTTTTAGAAAAAAATTAATACTTTTCTGTTTTTAAACATTTTTGCATCATTTTTTAGATATGGCCATTTTATATTATTTCAGAATTTCGGTAAAAATTTTATGAAAATCGGACGACTATATGATATAGCTGCCATAGGAACGATCGAGAAATAAATAGGAAAAAAATTATAGCTTCGTTGTTTTTCAACGTATGTTTATCTACTCTGAGATATACGCCTTTTTTATTATTCCAGAATTTTGGTATAAATTTTATAAAAATCGGACAACTATATCATATAGCTGCCATAGAAGCGATCGGAAAATGTATAAAATATGTAAAGCTGGGAATGTAAAACTGTAACTGTCAAACTGTAAACATAATAAGTATAGGTAAAATGTAATGAAACTCTGTTTTGTG
>VNJY01007713.1:0-17102 GCA_008042715.1 Drosophila bocki
AGAGAGAATGATAAATGACAGTTATGTTTAGAGCTATTAGAAGACACGTCACGCGAGGACGCGTGAATTGTCAGGATGGCCGTGTCGGCGAGTTGGTTGCTAAGTGCAAATTTGGAAAGCTTGTTGCTATGGCAACAGAGTTATTCGGCATGCTCAGGTATTGGTAGCCCTGTAGGTGTCGCTGGCGCGCAGGCGCAATGACAGTTGAGTCGGTAACAGGAGTGTTACTGAGTGAGGTCTGTTCGTCTGTCGCAACAATAGGAGAGAATGAGAGAGACAGCTTGAGATTGTCTAGGATTGACGTTTGAGTAAAAAGTAAGAAAATGTGAAAAGGCTAAAGGAAAAGTGACGTGGTGACAGATACGTTTGGAGTGCGCAGGCGGACAGAACTCGCTGGCTCGACTACGGTTAAATTAAATAACGGTTATCTCCGACATATGTGAAATGGGCCTCTGAGTGACTTTTGGCATTTCATTAGTCTGGCAACGAATTATGAAGGGCCATGAATGTCGAATGTCGAAGGGCTCCGGGGTCAACTGTTCTGGAATTTATTTGATTTCTTGACCAGAATTGATGGAGAGCCTTGTCAAATGGTGGAAAGCGAGTGAGTGGGTTTCATTGGAACTTATTGAAACTTTAAGTTGCGCAAAGTACGTGATGTAAAGGAGTTCCATTAGCATGCCTCGGATCATTTTTCATTTTGTGTTCCCGACAAAGAAAAACTTGTTTTCCCAGCTTTTTTTTTTTGGTTCTGTATTCTTAAGGACTTCACACTTAATTGCTTTTTCACGCCTCTCGCCACCCGGAAGGAATATTTAATACACCCTGACGTTCCGCCATTGACGGCGGCCACTGACAGCAGCTGTCAGCTCAGTTTGTATTCACGGCGAAGACAGCTTCTCCTCCTTTCAGCCACCCAAAACCGCCTCCACTAACATCCTGCCTGCCCCCGTCTCCGTCACGTCCATGGCCTGCAAATTGCTCATTTCAAGGCTAATTTGTTAGCATATATAGACACGAGCAGAGACAAAAGGTAGTGGCACAGAGAAAAAAAATTCTTGAGATATGCTAAAATACCTGAGAAAATGAGTTGCAAAGACATATTAAAGATAAAGCTAAGTAATTAATTATGAAATAATTAAAAACCTGAATAGTTGGAAATAAAATAGTTATTCAATATAACTTTTCTCCGTGTAAACCCCGCAAAGACAGCGCATAACTTGTCCGCCAAGGTGGACCAAATTTGTCAGGCAACAGATGCATAGCCACCCCCCTGAGCCCCTGTCTTGCACTTAATTACAGCGCAGTGTCAGCTAAATAAATTTATTTACATAATTTTAATTAAACAAGCAAACGGAAACTGTCACCCCGAAAATCAGCCTGTCTGTCAGGGTCAAGCATGCGTCCCCCTGGACTGTCAGTCAGTCACAAGGTGTCGGTGGTGGCAAGAGGATGTCACCAATCTCCAGCCATCCTGAGGCTTCTTTTTTTTGGGGGTGGATCTGTTGCCAATTTTGGTGTGCTTAACGATATAATTAGATTGTTTTGTGGATGGCTCAGTTTTTTGTGTTGCTCACCGACTGTGATTTTCAATATGCCAGAAAGACAGGTGACTTCCAGCCCCCTTCCCTTTGCCGTCTGATGTTTCCTTTCTTTTTTTTTTTTTGTGTGTGTGTTTGTGGAAGTTGCGGTAAATTGGGGTGACAAACCTCATTAATTACAAATGACTTCATTTCTTTTGTTTAGCGAGCATTTGGGGGATTCCCATTCAGCGAGTCTCTGAGGTGTGAAGTGTGTGTGTGTGTGTTGTGGGTGAGAGTGTTGTGACAGCTGAAGGGCAGAGGGCAATGGGATATTTTTCCATGGAAATGGTAGCCAATTATCATGTTGATGGGAAGTTTAGTTGGACAAAAGCCTTGGAGGACGAGCAAAAATGCCTAGAGTTTTGTGTATGCTTGCCGATATAATATCATAGAACTTCAAGGGGTCTTGTAGTGGTATCTAAATAAAAGCTTTTTTCTACAGATTCCTTATCCCATTGAAAGCCAAAGTAATTAAATGAAATTAAAAATGATTTAAACTTGTGGGAGTTGTAATTAAACTGGAATTAAATTGTTTTCTTTGAATTGGTTATCTTAAGCCTTTCCTAAAAATATCAAAATTATCTTCCTAACTATGACTACATTTTTTAAACCATTTATTAAATTTTTTATATTTTCATGTCATCGAAATTCTGTAGGTTCTAGCAAATTCCATTTGAAGACCCCTCCCAAAAAGCAACAATTAAATATATACAATATTTGTATTTCCTAAAAGAGCAAAAGAGGGTCTCTTTCCCTTTTTTTTTGGGAGATGGGGGAAGGCTTTTAGCCAAAGTCCCAAGTTGCTTATAAATTGTTCTATGGCCGCCAAACACATTGCAAAATGTGACAAATATGCATTTGGCAACAATAAATTTTACGACCGCAGTCGCCGCCGAAAATATATTTCACACAGTCTGGAGCTGGAAGCAAACTTTAGAGGCGGAAGGAGGCGGGAGGAGGCGGGAAAGGCGGCGGAAATCCGCCAAGGGAATAACTCCATATCCATATAAATATAAATTAGCATATTTTGCGGCGCCAGTGCGGCGACAACTGCAATTTCTCTCCATGACCAATTGTAATTAAATTGTCGCGAGGCCAGAAAAATGCACACACACGCATGTTACATACGAGTGTGCAGTGCACAAATATAATTGCTAGATTTTATTGCTGCCTTGTTTTTTTGTAATTCAATTTGTCTGATTTATGCCGCCAGCTCAATCACAATTTAAAATGCCAAACGGCCAGCGTTCCGCTGATTTGTCGGCCTTGTTAACGCCAATTTATGGTCGATGCCTGATTATTGCCAATTAGCTGGAATTGTGCTACCTCTGCCTCAGCCCAGCAGCCCCTCGGCCCGCCCCTTTCGCCAATTGCATTCATCCCCAATCGCAGGGCCACCTAGTGCAGGCTTCCACAAAAAAAACAACTAGGTTTTGAGTGAGTTACTGCCGAAAAAGCGGACACAAAAGGCGCATGCGCTGCCAAAAACTATCTCAAAAGGGCAAAAAAACAACCAAATTCCTTGAGAGCAGTTTTCAAGAATTTGACTCAAGAGTAACTACTCAATTGTGAGTGGAAATAGTTAGATTTATTTTAGGAAATTCTAGATTTCCCACCTTCTATCATGTTATTAGCATAAAATTAAAAGGTATAAGCAAGTGTCAAGGCAGCATCAAGAGTTACCGAAGCCAGTGAGATCTTTTCGAGAACATTTGACTCGATTTTGGCCATATTTAATTGCTATTTCGATAATTCTAAAGAGAAGCTCTACTTATGTAAAGCAGGCTGTCATTCCAAGAAATCAGCAATCGCCTCTTTTGATCTCTCCTTCTTTGACCACGAAGGCTGCCAATCGAGAAGTTTTCTTTAACTTAAAAATATCATAATTTTAAGAGGTTACTTTTTTTTTGCCACTTATATTCTTGTATGATCTCAGTCAGAAGTTTCGTAGCCCAACAACAGACGATCTAATTTAGATCATTGCCTTTGTTCCAGTGTTTTAAGAAGACATTTTAAGGGTGCAATAAAAGCGTGAGAGGTGCGAGATTTATTAAAAACTTTCGTTGCTGATACACACATAATATTTAAAAAACACATATTTAAATTTCTCTTAACCTGATAAATAATCTTAGCCACGATATCTCTTATAGAGGAGCTCAATTATAAAGACTAAAGTGCTTAAAAGCATACCGGCCATGAATAATGAAATAAAAATTGAGTAAAAGGATATGGTCAACGGTTTCCACTCGTTATCCGTATCTTTGGGCAATTTGGTAATGCCATAAACTTCTCGATACTTTTGGAAACTCATCCTCATCCATTTCTGCTCTAGTCCCGACTCGAAAATCCTGTAATAGTAATCTTTAAAAATAAACCTCATGGGCGACCTTGGGGAGATGGGCAATCGCAGGAGGCGGATATAAGAGCAAAGCTTTGGTCCAGCAATAGCGAGTCTTTTGGTCTTTAGACGCTGCTGATACAACTCAACTCCTCGCCAATTGGACGTTTGAGCCACATTGACAACGCTGTCGTTAAGATTTTGTAAGTTCTTAAAGACCGTATGTTCGTCCACTAAATCTACTAGATCCGCCAATGAGCTGGGCATTCGATTGTCTCTAAAGGCCTGCAGTATTGTGGGGTCTTCTGTGATGATCCGTAGGCCACTGGCTCGCATCGATTCCACATCCGTGATCGGCGGATAATAAAGTCCCGTAGTTAAGACGCTGCTCAGTATAGATCCACAAGCGCTGATGAAGATCATCAGGAACAGAAGGGAATAGACCTCTATTATCTTGTCAGCCAGAGGCAATCGTTCCAGTTGACCTCCGGGCAGGGGTATTCCCAGGTAAAAACGCAAGGTGCTGAAGATCGCGTCCACCAGCGATCGACGACGGTGAGCTATGTACTTAATTACCAATACCAAAAGGGCTGCAGGCAACGTGAGCAGGTGTACACTGGGATCAATCACCTTGTCGAAATATCTGCACGACGGAATCTTCCGGCGGTGCGGCACCAAGAGGCAGATTTGGGTATCCGACACCACCGGACTGAAGAGGATGCTGTCGTTGACCACCAGATTGGCCACCATGTCCACACTCTGGTCCGCCTGAAATATGTCATAGTTCGAGTTTTGCTTTTCTCCGATGGGAAGTATATCCATGGTGGCGTTGATGTAGCGCATGAACTCCACCATCATGAGGCCAATGGGTCCGGACAGACTGATGTTTCCGCCGCCAATCACATCCGCTTGTTCCGTTGAGTTGTACTGTGACACACGAATTGTTGTTATATTTTATAATCGAGCTTACTATACTTAACGACTTCTATATCAGAACTTACCCAAAAAATAGATGGCAGATCGTTGGCAACTTGAACGGTAAATCTATAGCCCTGAGTTCGCACCATACTATTAAAACTTGTCCCTCTCCCAACTCTTGTCACTGTTACATTTTTTATATAATAATATGTCCAGAGCTCGAATTCGGACTCGCCTCGGAAAAGGAGCACCACACGATCGATACTGATCTCAAAACACCAGGAAAAGAACTTCCACATCTCGTCCATAGTCAAAAACCGTTGTTTGTTGCCTTGCGGAACGTAAAGGAAGCTGTAGAAATGTCTGCCACTGGAAAGTTCCGTGTCGTTGAGGGCAGCTAGAATCGGATCATCAAAGCCACTAAATAGGATGATCACCAAATTTTCACCCTTCTCATAACGATGATTAAGAGGTCCTTTGCCTGAAGCCACCGTATATATCGGCACCGCGAAATGTTCCATTAGACGTTGCTCGAGTGAAGGCCTGAGATAGACATTTCCCGTATAGGGGATAAAACTGTAGAATCCCAGGGCGCCATTGATTCGATCCACAACCACGAATAAGAAATTTATGTCCAGCTGTTCATTTTCTTCCTCGATGTCAAGAGAAATCTGCAGCTGACTACTGACCAGGATTGGGCAGCTAATAAGGATGAGCAGCAAAGTTGATAGGTAAAAGAGTCTCTCCATGGCTGCTGATTCTCTGCGACTGTAACTTGGCATTTGCATTCTTTACTTTATAGAAGGGAATCCTCAAAGTCCTTGTTTGCTTTGTTATTAATGGACATTACTTTTAACAATGCTACTGGGGTCCGATTTCGAGCTGCTAATAAAAAACGCTTCAAGTGCGGGATTTATTTGAAAAATTCTTTATTTAGTGCTTCAAAACTGTTATTGCGATGACGATTAATATCTTTATATAGTACCTACACTGATAGGAATTTCAGGGACTTTAAGTTATGGGTTTTGAATCCAAAACTTAGAGACTAGTTTGCATAGAAAATGTCTAAAGTCAAAGTTCATTAAGTAATGTTAAAAACACAAACAAATTTATAAGGCTATAAAGGAAATTATTGCTTCATTTCCCAAACGATTCACCAGCTTCTAAATATTTAATGGATTTCCTGTAGTTCCTGTTCAAGTACAACTTACTCTGCTATAACGAAATTGTTAGGGCGCCACGTGCAATAAAATAAAAAGCAAAGCGCAATTAAAACTATTTCAGACGACGCCGTCTCCGCCGCATTTGAGACACATGCAGTGCGCAAATGTTTTGCGTAATTGCAGTTTGGGGCTCATTAAAGACCGGAGCCAGTTTAGCCGACTCTCTCCTTGGGGGTTTCCTTTGCTTTTCCAGCCGGACACAGCTGGCGTGCGAAAAGTGCCAAGCGGACTTAACAATGCGTTACATTATTGTCCTCCCGCGCGCCGAGTCCGAGAAAAACATTAAAAATCCATTGCACAAAGCTAGACAAATAGACGCGCACAATTGTTGGTCAGGGAGGAGGTGGGGGAGCATTTCCGCCAGACAGACAGATCGGCCGTATATATACATATGTACACCCATGCATACCCATAGTCCTCCTGCAGTCGTACATCAGGCCCTCCCTTTTGGTCCTCCGAGTGGGTTGCTTAATTAATAAATTGATTGGATTGTTTTCACAGCACGCGGTTCGGTTGCCAGGGTTATTTCATTTCCCAGAACAGCCGAGTTCTTTTATGCGTATTCCTTGGGCATTTGTTTAGTTTTTTTCCTTGATTTTCTAGCAAGTCACTTGAGCTGTTTGAAGGAAAGGTTAATTTATTCAAAAGGTTTGTATATATTTACTGGATTTTTTTTTAGTTTAAGAATTGTTTGAATAAATAAATACATTTAAAAGAAGAAATATAAATCGTTTAATTTATAAATATATATAAAATAAAGCTTATTCTTAAATTTATTCAGTTTGAAACCAAATAAAAGGCTAAGGGATGGTATATTTTTGAACTTGCTTACATAGATATATGATATGATTTAAAAAAAATTTTTAATGAAGCTTTAACGAACAGAAAAATAACAAAAATATATATTTATAATTAATTATTATTATTATTATTCTAAACTAGAATTAACTTAACTTAAAGACATCACACTTAACTCACATTTCTTTGTCCTCTCGCGAAAGTCCTTCCTTTCAGTGAGCATCTGGTTAACAAATTAATGAAATTTATTAACCGAATAAACACTTTTAGAGTGCTTTCATCTCTATTCTTTTGAGATGAACATACAGACGACCCCCTGAGCTGCCCTCTGACCCGGTTGCCCCCTTCCTTGCTACCATTGGGGCACCCCTTTTGCTGGTATGCCGTTAACTGCTATTAAGCTAGCCACAAGTTGCTACGCGACAAGCCAACACAGACACGGACACACATGGGAGTCGCTTGCCTCCTGCCTTGTTATTATGGCCAACAATTCAACAGTTATCCTTTGGCATTCCCCCTTTTCCCGCTTTTACGAGCGCCACTTGAACCCGTTTATTTTGCATGTGTGTTTGCCGGACTCCTTTTTTGTTTGCTTGTTTTTCTTGGTTGGTGGCAAACACATTTCACATGTCGCCATCGCCGTTCTGCGCACTCATTTCCGTTTCCTGTTTTGTGGCCAAAACTTCAGAGCCACAAAAAAGGTTTGTCCCGACTCCGGCACTCCGAACCCCGACCCCCTTTTGACCGTTTTTAGTACAATTTTCATTTGTACGCCACGGCCTCGTAAATCATGCGCTGACACGGCTAGCAAAATTGTCGCTGCAGTTCATAATAAAAAGATAAGAAAGAGCTCCCCCCTGAAAGGACTCGGCAAAAACACCGAGAAATTCTACAGCATTGGAATTTTCAGCGCAGAAATGTCAGAGGAAAGGGTAGGGGATTGGCGGGAATCGCGAAATAAAATTAATAAACTCAAGTGAAGACAACTGGCCAGATGGAGAATTATGTGGGGAATTCCAGAAGAAATAGAGTTCTGGATTGGTTATATAATTAGATTTTATATATTATTTACTTACCTCTTATCACAAGTTCATGTTCCAACTACTTTCTCCCACATTTAAGTGCCTAATTTTGAAGGAAATGCAAAATACTCCTCGTTAAGCCATCTCATTTACGTCCTCCCCGATTCATTCCCATATCCCTTTCGCTGGCAGGACTTTATGCAACGCAGCTTAGCTTTAATTATGCATTGCCACATGAGGCGGCATGTTGAGCTTGCCCCCAGACACTGGCTTTATCCTGTTGCCGGCGGAACCGCTGGTGCGAAGTCCGCACTAATTAATCCCTTTACGACTGAAACCTATCAAAACACAAGCTTAACTTTTCCAATAAAAATAACGACGACACCGCCGCAAAAACACAAAAAATAGAAACGAAAAAAATACCGACGAGATGCGACCGGGAAAACCGCAAAAAGCAGAAAGCACAAGGAATCTGCTAACTTCCTATGACCAGGAGTTAGCTGTACACTGTGAAAAAACGAATAAACACTAAACAAAAGTCCCTGATGGCTTAAGTTTTAAATAAAGTAAAACAAGTAAAATAAGTAAAACAATCAAAGAATATGAAATGTTAATTTTTTTTTTTCCTCAAACAAATATTTTATTTTTCTGTTTTATAATTCTTTTATAGATTTTTCCAAAGTGTACCTGACACTGAGATGCCGAAAGAGCAGTAGCCAGTAGACTGGGGCTCCCTCCAGCAGCGACATCAGCGACTACAAGTCCCCGTCCTTGTGTCCTTGGGTCCTTTCCTGGCTCAAAATGCAGCAAAAGTTGGCGCACTAATTACCAAGGATTAGTTTCATATTTGTTTGTCAACAGCGGCCAAAGCGGAGTCCTTGCGCATGGAGCGGGTGCGCCCCCTGCAACTCGAGCAGCTGCTTGTGGCTAAGACCGGGCAACCAGAGAGACCGGCGAGTCTCCTCCTGTCCTCCGACAAGTTGGCAAGATTATTTATGAGCTCAGCTTTGGCCAAGCGGCGAAAAGGAAATCATGGCAAGAGTTGGGGGCCAACGGCGTTTAGCTGCCTTGGTATTCATAATGAAATTAAGTCGATTGAATGCCCTGATTATATTCATACCATATACATACCTCTGAGTTGGCCAAAAGACCCTTCGGCGGTGGTCAGTGGCAGTGCGTAAATCCGTTGCGCGGGCAAAGCTAAATAATTCAAAAAGCGAAAAAATTAAGTGCAGTAAAGTGTAGGTGAAGTGTGAATACACTGCCAAAGAATACGTAGACTTCAAGGATGCCTTAACTTGGTGTTTAATTACCAGGCTATATTGTCGATTAGCCAGTATCTTTCCCTGAAATCGAACTCTACTTTAAGACCCTCGACCAGACACATAAACTATATATATTTTCGATGTGGCCCTGGCATCATAACAAACACATAGTACCTTTGGCATGTTTATTATTCAGGGAAAACGTATTACCCGGACCCTCCTTCGCACATATAATCAGATTGCAGAATGCAGAGGGCAACCCTTGACCAACAAGGCAAGGAGTTGGGAAAAGGATAAGAGCCCAGGACCAACCACCCTCGAATCGCATGTCTCTAATGTGATTGACCCTTACGCCTCGTTGCTGGCATAATACTTGTGTTATCCCCGGCTGGCAGGGAAGTGCAGGACCAGAACAAGGGCCACGGCCAGGAGCAGGACCAGGAACACGACCAGGACCAGGACCAGGACCTTGCCTTTGCTCCCATGTTGGTCATCGTGGGCTTCAATAAATTATCACGCCATATAAAGCAATTAATTCCACAGCTACAGCTACTCCCGCCGACTGCTGCTCCTGCCTCCCGTCCACTTCCTGCAGCTCAAGGGTTGTTTGTGTAAAGTTTTTCCATATTATTTGCTTACAGCTGGCTTCCCTTTTCCACTTTTTCCCTGCTTTATTTTCGGCCGGGATAAATAAGCTTTTAATGGGGTTTAGCTCTTGTTTGTGCTAATTGATATTTCCTGCGCCAACGTCACTTTCTTCATAATTCGATTTTCAATGTAGTGCAAATTTTTCAATTATTTCTACAGCACTTTTTTAGTGTACGCCTGCTGTCCGCCCCTTTATGGCCCTGCAAAGTGGCTTGCAAATTACTTTCGCCTTCAGTTTTGTCGCCGGAAAGGAGGAGGACTTACAGTGGGGTTATGGCTCCTGGTTATGGGTCCTGTCATGCAAGTGGTCAGCTTGTAAGTTTGATTGGCTTTTCCTTGCGGTTGTCTGACCGATCTCGATGGCACTGCAGCGTAACAATGTTTTGGCTGGAAATTAAGTTTTGTGCTCCAGTTTGCAGGAACATATTCAATTTTTTTGCTGCTGCAGTTGCAGGATGTAGTGAAAGTGTTTCCTTGGCTTGGGAAACATGTAGCAAGGTTTTTTCTTTTACTTGATTAAAAAGGATAGTTTCTGGGTTACAAAACTTGTCTCTCCTTGGAATTTTTAACGTAAAACATAACATTTTTGAGCCGCAACACCTGAAAATCTCATTTTATATTGAGTATGCTTTCCCTTCAAAACTCAATTACCCAGCCTATATGTGTACTTCTCCGATCCCCCGGCGACCCAGTTAGGTAATTTTATGCTCCATTGACACAAGTTCACTGCCATTTGTCGCTGGCCAGTGCAAAGCCATCAATTTCCCAGACAACAAGGCTAGAGGGCCGCGCCTTTGTTTAAATTTTGGCAAAGACATAATAATTTTCCTACGCAACGCCGTCCCACCATTATTATTATTATTATTTGGCCTGGCAAAATAAAGGCGTGTGCCGGCTCTCTCCTCGGAGAAATGGTTGGGAAACAAAAAACCGACCGACTCGGCCCCATAAATTATGCTGACAAAATGCATTGCCCACGCCCCATAATTAGTGCGTTAATAAAGACAAGAGCCCAAGTTGGCGGCGGATGGATAGACAATAGAATCGGATAGTTTTATTTATGTGATTTGCCGTCGCTGCAGCGGAGGCGATCCAATAAAATAGCCCAAACCGGCTAACGGCTTTGGCTTGTTGTCGCAAACAACGCCATAATAATGTAATGAAATTTATGATGCGCATTTAATGTACTACTCCTCGCCCAGGACTGCGCGACAATAAACGCCAGACTCGCTGGCCGAAAGGACGACAAGAACTTGGACTTCCACTGCTGGGGTGCTGGAATGCCAATAGAACTGGAACCATAATAGGGAATACATTACGAAAAAAGTCCATGAATAAGGATATATAATATATTATTTGAGCTCTTAAAAAAAACAAAAGTTATAGCATTTGTTACTGAAATTTTTATAAATATAGAATTAAATAATAATATGTATTAAAGAATGTAATTGAATATTGAGGGACTAAGATCGTTAAAATCGCAGACAAATTTTATGGATTGTAATTTTGATAACCTAATATAGGAACTCCTAAAGAAAATTATGCTTTAATATGTAAAACTTTAATTTTATTTAAAACTTTATTCAATACGTTGGAGCTCTCTAAGGTAGTTTCACAAGGTTGTTTCTATAAGTCTTCTCTCTAGGTAGTCTCTTCAAGTTCTGATCGAACCTCAACGATCATGCACGGTCGATAACAATATCGATTGCACAGTTACTGATCGATATTTACAGTAGATAGTTTCTTAGTGTTACCTTATGCTTAACTTATTATATATTATTTACACTATTTACAAATAAAACAAAAATATGCCAGGGTAACAAGATTAGGTTAAAGTATATTTTTTTTAATTTGTTGCTATAAATTAATCCCAGTGTAGGACTGCCTTTGAAGCTCCGTTCGAACAAAGCCAACACTTAACTGATTTCAAAATTATATTGAAGCGCGTGTGAGTGGATTGCTGTGTATATGTATAATATGGCATATAATTTTATTGCTTATTGTTCGCACTGGTCAAGACACCGCTCTCACCCTTCCCCGAATTGCACCACCACCCCCTCGTAGACCCACCAATCCGCTGTAATTTGTGCGTTTGTGCGTGATGAGAGGCGGAGAGTCGGACTGCGAAGCGAGACGACAGGGTAAATATTTGTCCTGGCCAAACGTTAGTTGCGGCAATCTAGACACATATCTGTGTATACAATGGGTCCGCGACCCATTCGTCCCTTGTTTGTTTAGTTTTCATAGAGTTTTATTGTCTCAGCGCAATGCATTTATTGGAAAAGCGATGGGAGAAATTGATTGCTGCGCAGTGTCAAGGTTATGGGTTTGAGGGGTTGGTATTATACAGTAACTTTTTATGTATACATCTCGGTTTAGCAATAAATATTTATTATTTCGTTGATTTTATGAAAGATATTAAAAAAAAACTTATTTCAGATTAAAATCTTCTTTGTTGAAATGTTTTTGCTTAAGCAATTTACCAGTTACTTTTTTTTTATTAAACATAAAACACCTTTTAAGGCTGTTTCCTTTTATAGAAGTCCTTTTAGGTTGATTAAGTAATTAGAAAACCACCTTTTAACTGGCAAAACAGTTTCGAAATCACACCGAATGTCCTATTTAATGACTTGCCTAATTTTACGCAACGACTTCCAGCCTTGGCCCCGATATAGCAGCTATCAAATAAATCGCTGTCAACAATTCGTCCCATGACTCATCTTTATACTCTCAAACCCTCTGCTTATGACAACATCAAGAAGCCCAAGTTCCAAGTCCAAGTCAAAGTCGCCATAAAAAGGCAATCCACGCAAATAGACAAGTTAATTTTGGTAACTAATTTGGCAACAGCTAAAGGCCAACACACGCCTAAATCGTAAAATAAAATCAGATCCGAGGGAGCCGAGCCTCATGGGGGAGTCGGGGTTTTTATGCTCCGCCTTCGAGCTCGAGTTCGAGTTCGAGGAAGTGACTGAGTGACATTGACGTTGGACTGACACGTGATATCAATTCTCGTTGTCGTCCTTGGCGATGATTCAACGGAATCACAAAGGACCCCCTACCGGCTGATGATGAGGTGCAAAAGAGTGGGCCAAAAATACGCGTCAAACCCATTCCTGTTGTTCCTTTTCTTTTCATTTTCTTGAATTTGTGTTTTTTTTGTGTTCCCCTGCGCACTTCCGCAATAATTTTTATCGCATTTATTTCTCTGCTAGCTGCTTGCTGCTAGCTGAATTTTTACTGCCGCCTGCCTTTGGCCACATTTCACTCGGAAAGGCGGTGGGTTTTCCTAGGCGCCACTTGAACTATGAAAATTTGTCCCGCCTTGCTGGCGCCGTGTTTATCGATCGCGCATGGAAAACACTTTTGCCATTTGCTTTATCTGCCAGCAAACATTGCCCGGCAGAAGGAAAAATATATACCATACCATGCCATACCACGCCACATACAGGGGAGGGTAGACAGGACCTCGGACTTGGTTCGTTGGTCTTGGTTTCATTCCCATTTCCATTCAGAGACCCGTCGTCGTTCCCCTCACAATTTCGTTTGGCGCATTTTCGCTTTCCCTCGTCGCGTGGTGCGTTCATAAATATTCCGTTTTTGCCATTGCCTGGCCACGTCCTACTCTGTGTGTGTCGGTGTGTGTATTTTAAGTGTGTTTCTGTTTTTGCAGCAATTTCAGTTTTTATTCCCGTAATTTATATGCCCCACACTTATTGGGGTAGGTTTGGGTAAACGTTTTCCTGGAAGCCCACAAAAAAGAATCAAGCGGAAGGTCTAAGGCTATCAGAGGTTGCCACTGAGTTGCAATTACCACTTGCAATGTTGCGGCCAACTTTGAAATAGGGCTTGCATTTGCCAGATCATTATCGGGGCATTCTTTGGGATTATTAAGTGATGGGTTCCAGGGAAAGGGGTTCCCACTTCATATAAATATATATAATATATAACTCCTTTAATAAATATAAGTAAAATTAAGCAGTAATAAATTGTTTAAAAAAACAGAAAATACTGTAGAATGTGGTGAACAATTTGTAAAATAAAACCCCTTTCAAAATATCTTCACTTCTATTAACTTCATTCTCTCTGTACTTAAACCATTAAATGTCATAATGAAATATTAAAAATTTCTTTAAACTTTGAGCTAACCCCTGGCAAACCCCTGGCCAACCCCTTTCTCTCTTACTTAATTCTCCAGCCCACCAGTCATATCCTTGGGACCCACTTCAAGTGACCCTCATAATTTACGAAAACATTTCGTTTTAAAAATTAATTTCAAACATTGCCCCCAGATGGAAAATTTATTTTAATTGATGATTTACGTTGCCAGTCACGAGCCGGCGAACCCTTCTCTCTAATGAGGACAGTTGTTGTGGGCAAGTGTTAACATGGAAACACCACTTAGGAGTAAGGAAGCGCTGCTAATCAAGTGTTAAAGAAGGATACCCGGACAGCTGAGGGACCTCTTTTTGCCTCGTCCTTTTAAATATTTAAGTGGATTTATTCTCACCGGAAGAAGGGTAGCAGGGGGGAAGAGATTCAGACAGACTTGGAGCACTTCCTTCTCCATTTTAGAAATTTGCATGCAACTTTTTTGCACTGCAGTTCGTTTTTTTTTTGTTGGCCCTTTGCTTTTATTTTTCCACCTGTCGCGTAAAATTTCACACAGCAGCATAAATTTCAGCCCCGACGGCAACCGCAGGGTGGGGGGTCGGAGACAGGTGGGAAAACCGCCTGGCCACGCCCACACCTTCAACGGTAGCTCCGGTTACAGGGGCTTTTCCCTGAGGCGACGCGCCGCATTTGACGCCACATAATTCTGCTGTCGGTGGAACTTTCTGTTAGCCGCTTGTTGTTTTCCCCCCCACCCTTCAGCAACCTCCGCCTCCCTTATTTGCGTATTTTTTGGACCAGCCACGCCTTCCCCGCCCCCAACAGTCGCATTGGTGAAATTTATTTGGCGACAATAACAAAAGTTTTGCATACTTTTGGTCGGTTTCGGCGGCATTTCACATTTACGATTTCGTTTTCGTTTTGTTTGCTAATTAAAAGTAAGTGCTCTTGTCCCCGCTCACCTGGCCAATGGCACAGTGGTTTATGGTTTCATAAATAATTAGTTAATTGAAACATTGATACGAGGATTATAGTTATGAAAAGGTATTAGAGAAATTACAAAGAATAAAAGAGTCAGTGGTCGAAAGCATTGTTGTTAAAAGGAATTTCTGTAGGCTTAGGCTTTGTTTTAGGTTTTTCTTGTTATCTAAGAAAATTCCAATTATTATAATAAATTAAGAATATGTTAGCACCCCACACAGTGGTAGCAAAAAGGGTATCTTAATCGGCTTAAAAAAGTATTACCTTCTTCGGGTAAATTAATCGCTGAGAATGGGAAAAATTTAAAGAAATATTTTGGAAAACTGCACACGTGTTCGCCGGCGGCTGGCTTTCCCTGCACTGCCCTGCCCTGCCCTCCAGCCACGCCCCTTTGGGACGCCATTTTGCACGCGAACTTTTGGCCGCAGTTTGACATTTTGCCGCAAGGAAAAAGCGCCGGGGGAAAGGCGGAAAAACTTGAAAATAAAAAGGAGCGAGGCGAACATTTAAAACTTTCGCAGTTTTAAATTGTCGCAGAGGCAAGAACGAATGAAAGGAAAGGCTGCAGTTGACTTTCCCACTCCCGGGAAACCTCAACTCGATGCGACTGTCAATTGCAAATGTCACACTGGGAAAGCTCTGAGGGAAAAAGCCGGACTGAAAGTGGAGTCGGTCTTTCCGCTCGGCTGTCACTAATTCCCCCAGCTCGATTTGCATTTTTCGGTTACGGTTTGGGTTTTTCTTTTACCGTGTTGCACCCAGCACCCCCGTAACCCGCACCTTAGTGCTTAGTACTTGTTTTTCCTCGTTTTGTGTGTGGCTTTGAGCGAGGCTTTTTCTTTTTGCTGGCCATGTGCTGCGGCGGTTTTTCTAAATAAATTGAACATTTGCTAATATCTTGATCAAATGTCGCTGTTATGCCGCTTGATAAATGGAAATTTTCTGTTGTCTGAAGGTTTTTCCGCCTCTTGTTTTTCGGGTCGAGAGTTTTTTAACGCTTGGCTTGATTGAGTGGGCTAGCGTTGGGTCATTCTTGACAAATAAATAGACTGGAAAATTGTTACAAAATTTATAGTTTTCCTAACTAAAAAATCATAACCCTTAAACTTAAATTGTATGTGGAAAAAACTACCTGGCTCCCTTAAACCGAAACAGATACGTTATATTCCGGCTGCCTTTCCGCAAAAGTTTCGCTTTTTCGGCCAACAATTTTACAAGGCACAACAAACTAATAAGAAAGTACGTGCGAATAATTTTACAAATTAGACGAAGACGCCAGAGACACCAAGGACGAGAGGGCTGGGTAACCGAGGAAGTTGACACCCGCATGGCGGGGCATGTAACTAAATACTTCTTGCGCCACTGTTTCGGGGCAATAAAGCCCCAACTAACATGATAAGAGACCAGGGACTCGTGTGGAAACCAGACACGCCTCAAACTTTGGGCCGCAATGCTGTTAAATGCAAACTGTAAACAAGGACGAGGTCCTGGCAGCAACTATTTTGCGTGTGACAACACTGGCTATCGCTTGCCTCGCCAAGGGAAACTCAAAGCACTCGCGGCAACTTCTTCCAGCAACGGCCACACGTCGGATACTTGATATTTTGAGCAGACGAAATGAGTTGAGAATCTGTAGCAACTACGGGAAGGAATTGGAAAGTGATGTAACTAGATTTGAAATTAGGTTTTTGGACGATCAAGGAAAACATTGTGGCACAACCAATAGTATAAACTAATTAGTTATTTTGTGTTTAACATTAACTAATGAAGTTTATTTTTTTGTTATTTTTATACCCTTGCAGGGTATTATAATTTCAGTCAGAAGTTTGCAACGCAGTGAAGGAGACGTTTCCGACCCTATAAAGTATATATATTCTTGATCAGCATCAACAGCCGAGTCGATCTAGCCATGTCCGTCTGTCCGTCTGTCCGTCTGTCCGTCTGTCCATCTGTCCGTCTGTCTGTTTCTACGCAAACTAGTCCCTCAGTTTTAAAGCTATCTGAATGAAACTTTGCACATAGTCTTCTATATACTCTCACTGCTATATATGTCGGAACGGGCCGGATCGGACGACTATATCATATAGCTGCCATACAAATGTTCGATATATTTGTAGAAAAAAAATTAAAACTTTGCTGTTTTTCAACATTTTTGCACCATTTTTTAGATATGGCCATTTTATATTATTTCAGAATTTTGGTAAAAATTTTAT